>VZTA01018969.1:177022-333449 GCA_013398855.1 Mohoua ochrocephala
AAAAAAAACCCCCCCATACAAAGGAAAAAAAAAAAAAAAAAAAAGATATCTGGAGCAGTTAAATATGTGTTAGCTAATAGCTACCTGTGCTGTGTCCTTTCTAAATTGCTTCCGAGCAGGAAGGTGATTGGAGCCGAGCAGGTACAGTTTGGAGGTATCCAGGGCCTTGAAAACCCTGCCTCAAATGCATTGGAGGGGCTGCGTTTGGCTTGGAAAATAGGGAGCTGTGTCTGGGACGGATGGTGTGGGGCCATCGTGGGAGTGGGAAGGGGCAGCAGGGTGAGGGTGCATGGTGCTTTCTTTTTCTTCTTTTTTTTTTTTTTTCTTCTTCTTTTCCTTTAATGATTGAAGCTTTCCAACCCTCCGAAAGGGGCAGCTTAGTTGAAACCAATAAAAACTGGAGCGGAAAGCTTGCCAAAAGCCTTGGCTCCCTGAAGAGTGCAGGTGGAGAGAGGAGATGGGAGCTGCGGGGGGGAAGGCGAGCGTGGCCCTGTGGTTCTCTCGGAAAGAAAAAAACCCCAGCCCTCGACCTCCTCTGTGCCCGTGAGGCTTCCCCACCCCTCCATCCCGGTGGTGTTCAGGCCACAGGGTCCCGTGTGCTGCCGGAGAGAGCCCTCGGGTGTCTCCGGGTGCTGGGGGGTCCTCCCAGGCTGCCAGCACCCCATGAAGGAGCGATGGGTGTTGGATCTCCGGGGCCCCCTCGGCCCCGAGCTGACACTCTCATTCCTGCCTTTAGAAGGGAAATGTGTGGCCTGGGGCATCGGCGACCTGCTGCCTCCCCTTTGATGCCTGCATATCAGACATAGCCATGCCAAAGAAAGAATTTCATTTTGAAGTGGCATCAGCTAAAGGCGAGCGCCTTTCAGCTGCCTGACAGGGCAATTACACACATCTCCCTCGATAACCCCGGGTCGGGTGGGAAAAGGGGTCTCCGGGCCCCCCCGGCAGCCCTGGATGTGGAGCAGCCACTGTGGGAGGGTACCTTGGGGAAAAAAACCGAAAAAATTAAAAAAAATCAAAGTGACTTTACTAAAAAGAAAGAGGCTTCTCCCAGGTTTGCTTCCCTGTTGGTCGGTGCATCCCGGGTTGCCCTGGAGGCTGTGAGGGTGTTGTGGAGCTGAGCAGCATCTGCACAAATGCCTCTTGGATTTAGGTCATTCTCGCTGGAGGAGCCTCCAACCGCTTTGCTGCGTTCCCGCTGCTTTATGGAGCTGTTTATTTTGGTGCTTCTTTTTGCATTGCCTTTCAATGATGAAATCAAAGCTTTGACCCTGTGGAGGCGCAGGCACTTGCTTTTCCCTAGGTGCTGCTCTTGTCCTGAGGCCTTTGGGAGATTTTCCGTTGCCTGGGCTGGTGAGATCCTACATGGGGTGTTCTGCTCAGAAACTGTAGGAAAAAAGTCAACTGTTTAAAAAAAAGAAAAATCGAAGTATTTTAATTATGTAAAATTTATAGGAATCTAAACTGTGGCTATAAACCTGCTGACAGTAAACGTGATCTCAGTGACAAAATACTCATAGATGCATTAAGGAATTTATTCATCACGGCTGAACTTCTGCATTTTGCAAGGAGCGCAGGGGCTGAGGGTTCCCGTCCCCGTGTGTGTCCCTGTCACACGTGGGTGGCAAACTCTACATAACCTCGTGCGATTGGAGAGGCACTGAGCGAAATTCTCAAACTGCTAAATCGTTTTAAAATAGGAAAACACAACAAAATTGTAGAGGAGCCAGAATTAGTCCCTTTCTAGTTTCCCTGGAACAGCCAGTGGTGCTTTTTCCCCACCACTTCAATTTATGCTGGGTTTTACTGGTGTTGACCTGAGCTCTCTTCACCATCCTGTCAAGGAGGAGTTGGGGTTGCTTTTGGGAAGCTGGGAGTGAAGCGCTGGTGCAGAGAGACCCCGGAATTCCAGAGAGTATTTCTGGCCATTGTTTTGTGCATTTCTTGCGGCAGTTGTGGGGTTTAATCCCGTGCTGGAATTAACGTGGTGACCGATCCCGTCGGTTTGCCGTAGAAGTGCCGGTTTGGTTTCAACAGGGAGTGAGCTGGAGTGAGGCTTAGTCTCAGGCAACCAGTGCTTATCTTTGCTTGAAAATACGGAAAATTGATCGTGCCATCATCCCTCTGACCGTGGAACTCGCTCTTTGCAAATGTGGCTTATTTCAGAGGGAGAGCTGTGTTTGTGTTGGCCCGTGCAGGGATCCCTGGGAGGTCTGAGATAAGGCATATCAGCTTAATCCCCCCCCCTTATTCAATCCAAGCTGTGAACGAAAGGGGAGCAGGTTGAAGGTGGGTGTGCAGCCACTTCCCACCATCTGGTGTCCTTCTGGCAGCTGTGCCCATGGACCAGCATCCCCCAGAAGTGTGAGCTGGATGGGAGATGCTCTGCAGCTCGCCACGATGAGACTTCTCTGTGCCTTCCCCCGGAAGGCTGTGGCTTTTGGATACCTAAAAAGTACTGTGAGCCTGGCTTATGGAAAGGAGGAGAAGATCTCGGTGGGGTTTGCCAGCTCCCTGAGCTCCAATGGTCACAGTGGTGGTGGTGAGAGCCACTTGGTGCTCTGGAATGACGTTATTGCTGAGCACAGGTGAGAGTGTGGGGTCAGGTGTGCTAGAAAACAGGGTCCCAGCCTCTGCCACGTGTCAGGAGCTCCCCCCGGAGACCTGTGGTCACACTGATCCCATCCCCAACCCTTTCCCTCTTGGCTTGTAGGATCCTAAGAGTCTTCAGGCAGGACTTTCTTCTCCCAGGTGTAAATCCACCCCCAAGTCCAAGCTCACAGCATCACACTGAGCAAAGCTGCTGCCCCAGAGATGCCATGGCTGAGGAGGCTGCACAGACGGCCAGGCTTTGCTTGCAGCCACAGGGGCAGAGGCTTTGCAAATTAGTTTCTAAAAATGCAAATGGTTTGGAAGAGAAGCACCGAGGTTTGCACGTTGCTATTCTGGGAGGAGCACGGAGGCTTTGCTGCGGAGTCAGCAAAGGAGGACTGGGCCCTTCCCTGCTGCAGTGCTTGGACACCTCTGGAAAACTTCTCACCCATCACAAAATGATGAGCACGGTCAGGCTGGGGTGGCTTGGAAATCTTGGCATCAACAGAGGCTTTGTTCTCATTGTCCTGGGGTTTCGTAGCATGGGAGCAGATCTGAAAGTCCTCTGCTGGGGAGTGTCCATCTGGAACCACAGGACCAAAACAGGTAAGAGGAGATATCACTGACCTCCCATGGGTAAGGATCTTGAGCAGAGAGAGATGAAGAAACTTGGGCAGAGTCATGTATGAAGAGCAGGCAGAGCCAGAAGAGGAATCTGACGCCTCAGTCCGTGTCCTGTGGTATGGTGCAAAACTCTTCCCTGGTCTAGAGTCTGGCCTTCCGAAGATCCATCACTTCACCTCAAACCAGAGGTGGATTCCTGTACAATATAATGGAGAAGAAGCTACAAAGTCCATGTGGTTTTCTAGGCAGGAGTGATAATGACAGGGAGCCCAGACAACGCTCACCCACTTCATGGATCCTGCATTCAAGTTCAAAAGTGTAAAATAGGATTTTCGATACCCTATTTTCACCCGGCTTCTTAAAGAGATGCCTCAGACTTGCTCCTTAGGTGACTGCAGAGCACCCACTAAGACACAGGCAGTGAAGGAAAAATTCCATCAGTCACTTGCACCTTAGCAGAGCCCAAGAAGGTCTGAAAGTTCCATGGGGAACTCTGGCTCGGCTGGATCGGCTGTGAGTTATTTATTCCACCCAGCAGATGAAAACAATGTGCTGGGACTTTGGTTCTCAATGGTCCATCCAGAACTTGCCCCAGCTTGGACCTCTGTGCTGTTTTTGACACCGTCAGCCTTTTTCATCCACTGCCTCCTGCTCATGCCTTGGTTCCACATTTTACACAAGAATAGTGAGATCCCATTGATCCCTCGTGCTCTCCCAGAACTCTAGTTTGGCTTTGTGGAGAGCTGCTCTGAGCCCATCTGCTGAGCAATGGCAGCAGAGTTAATGGGATCCATGTCCATGAGAGGCATCATGGAACCACAGAATACTTTGGGATGGAAGAGACCTTTAAAGGGCTTAGAATCCAACCCCCCTGCAATGAGCAGGGACATAAAATCTCAGAGTCCCAGAATGGCTTGTGTTGGGAGGGACCTTAAAACTCATCTCGTTCCAACACCCCTGCCATGGGCAGGGACACCTTCCACTATCCCAGGGTACTCCAAGCCCGGTCCAACCTGGCCTTGGACACTTCCAGGGATGGGGTATCACTCCCAGCCCCAGAGCTGTGCTACCACAAGGGCTGCCTGGACCTTTTGCTCAAACAAGGCCATCACCAGTAGGGTTTCATCCCAGGAAGGACCTGTGCTGAGCTGCCCATTACACAACATCAGGGTGCCAAGGAAATCCTCATCCAAACCCCGTGCTTTGGATCTGTCCAGGTGCTCCAGGCGTGGTTGCATCTCGAGGTGCTTTACACCATCAGCATTTCTTCCAGTCTTCATTCAGGTGCTGGCACAGAATGTATTTATAGATGCACATTTTCCTTTCCACTTTTGGTCTGATTCTCCTTTTTCCTGGAGATCACAGGTGTGCAGATCCAGGGAGACCACACGGTTCCCAGAGGGGACGTTGGCTCCCAGTTCTAGCAGACTGTGGATGGAAAATGTTGAAGTTACTCTATATTCACAATGGAAAAAAAGGAAAAAAGTCCATGCTAATTCTCTCCAAAGGTCCACCTCGTGCTGTGGGAGAAGGCAGGAGCACAGCAGGCCTGTAACACCTTTCTTTCTGCAGCACCCATCTGTCTCCTGCTATTTACAGGTCAGAGCTTCCAGACCCAAAATCAGGGTCACTGTATTATTTAATAGGCCAGTGTGAACTTTACTTCCAGTAATTTATAGAATTACTTTATAAATCTTATCTTTTTTTTTTTCTCAGTGTAAAAGGGTGCCAGAGATTCCCACACTTCATTTATCCATTCCTTTTGAACTGTTGCCTTTTATTGGTTTTGAAACCATCACCTAGAAGTTCATCTTCATGCCCCACAGTTCTTACGTTTTTGGATGCAGTGGAGTCCCACAGGCAAAGAGCAAGTGGTTTTCCAAATAATCCACCTGTGCCTCACCCCTTCCTTCAGGAATATGAGATTATATGTTATGAAGGGATCTCCTGATACAGACAGTGCTCTTTTACATATCAGATTTGAGGGACGATGGTGGCAATCTGCATTGCTGTTATTGGCTTTGTGGATTTTGTCTGGGCTGTAATGCACACCTGCTATTTAGTACTGGAATCCTTCACGCCAAGATTAGCTCAGAAATGCCAAATTGATTTTACACCTCACCGGGGGAGCCCTGGACAGGATGTGGAGGTTGAAGGACGTTTAATGGGGAATTAAATAAATAGAAGCAAACACTCTGCTTGAACGCCACACCAAGCAGTTATCTCCAAAGGAGGAGGACTGGGGAGCTCAGTGAAGAGCCACCCATGTCCTTTTTTCCCTGTCTTTTGGAGCAACCTGGTCTAATGGAAGGTGTCCCTGCCCATGGCAGGGGGTGGAACAAGATGAGCTTTCAGGTCCCTTCCAACCCAAACCAGTCTGTGATTCCATGAAAATGCTTCTCCAGGCTGGAAAAAGCTCTTTGGGGAGCAGGGAGTAAATGGATGAAGTTGTGGGTTGGGTTGGGGCTGGTGGAAGCCACACAGCCCCACCGGTGCTTCACTGGCTGCTCATGGCTGGGCTCTGGGGGCTGAGCTCTGGATCTGCTCTGAGGGCACCCCACGCTGCTGGGCTGGTCCTGGAAGGGAAGTTTCTTGCTGTTCTACATCCAAGAGGAAAACTGGGCCCTCATTCCATCAGTGTCTCCTACTTGGACATCTGAGGAGAAGGGCTCCAACCCTCCATGGCACTGCCCTCCTGCTCTTCACCACAGGAACCCTCATCCGAGGGCCTTCACATCATGAGCACCTCTGTCAGAGGCACCGAGCAAGGCATCCCGTGGAACATCCTGCTCCTTCCCTCTTCTGGGCTCAGAGCATCAGAAACAGGTATTTCTAGGTGTCACTTGAAGAGATTATATATATACAGCTTGAGGAGTCGCTATTTATTTTGGTGTTTAAAAGGATTAAAAAATAAGCGCGGCAGTGTTCCTTGAAAGACAGTTTGTAGAGTTGGACAGTTTCCCAGTAAGAGGCAGTCCCCAAGGATCATTTGCAAAGATAATATTTTTAATTTGATTAACCAATGGTAGCACTGAGCAGGACTCACGTGTGCCTCAGTAGCAGGATGGAATTTGGGAGCAAAATTTGGTGGTACGAGCAACGAAATGCAGTGAGAAGGGTTCCATGGAGAGCTGAGCAGTTCTCTTGGGCATGGCAGAAAACAAAGACCTGGGTTTGCTGGTCAGAAAACAACTCGAGAGAGCCCAAATTACACTTGGGATGGATGAAGTGAGGATTTCCCCCTAGAGCTGGCAAAGGCAGGGCTGAATGCTGACTGGTTTTCTGATCCCTGCATTCATGGGGAGTTGTTTCAGGCCTTACTGGGCTGGTATCAGGATCAAACAACCTTAGGGAACAGCCTGGTCTGGTTCTGCCAGGAAAATGGGAGGCTGGAGGGGAATTTTGTGTGTGTCTTGGGGTAAATACCGGTGAGAGGGAAGGGCTGCTCATCTCTGGGTAGGAACATCTGGGGAACTGGAAAAAAAAAAAATCCGGTTATCAGAAATGAGATCCCAGATGGGATCAACAGGGCCACTCAGGTCAAAAATCTGTCCTTGTTTGGAGGTGACTCCTCTTTACCAATGGGAAAGCAAAATGTGGCTCTCAGGAGAGCAGTTCTCCCCTGCTGGGGGTCTCTGCAGCTTTGGGCATAGGATGTCAGGTGAGCCCCTTGACCCAAAGTCACTCAGGGAGCCGCTGCAATCCCAGGTTTCACTGTGGATGCCACCAGCCACAGTCAAAAGAGAAGCAACCTCAGACAAAATTATTTCTCATCATCAGAATGGGGTCAAAATGCCCTTTCCTGAATTGGTGGGTAGTGGGAGGGACATGGGAAGGGGCACTTGCTGTCCCCAGCCAGTCAGAGATTTGGAAGTGGCTTGTGGAAGGAAAAAGAGGGTGGGGTGCCCTGCTTGGGTGCTGGAAATACGGCACTGCTCACAGATTCCCGTTCCTGTGGGATGAATAGCTGGCTCATAATAACGACAGGGCTTGTGTGGCCTTGGGGCAGCACGGCCTCAGGGTGGGAGAGAGGAGGGCTGGATTTTCTTCCCACCTCCATCTGTGTGGTCCAGGGTGGGTCGTCGAATGGCCCCGTGCCTCAGTTTCCCCCCTTGCAAGCCAGCAATGCACTCATCCTGCTGACAGTCCCGGCCATAAATATTATCTCACAAGCAGCTGCTCTTGAAAGAAAAAAAAAATCTTTTATTGCTTCCCGTTAAGCTGATGACTGTTAATGAGGAGAATTAAATTCACTGCCCTGTTGCCATTAGACAAATATGTGCTCCATCTCCATCCGAAAACCCCATTGTAAATAGCTGTGGAGGAGTGGGATAAACATCATCCTTCCCAGGGCAGGGCCCAGCAGCAGCAATGAGCAAACACAGGTGTGGAAGATTTGTAAGCTTTAAGGGAGATTGGGGATATTTGGGAATCAAATCTGGTTTTGGTTAGGAGCATCTTCTGTGGAAAAAAGTCCCAAACCACCACGGACAGACCCCACAGCCGGGGCGATGACGGCTGTCTGCAGCTGCAGGCTGGACGTGGCGCCTGGGAATGGGGTGGTGGCAGCATCCCAGCGTCCTGAGGACAACCAGGGGACAACGATCCTGACGCTGTTCCCACATCCCATCATTTTGCCACGTGGCACCCCCAGATCCCTGCCTGATCCGAAGCCCCGTGTGGAGAAACCCTCCTGCACCAGGTCAGCTCCTCTTGGATGGGTGGTGCTCAGTTTGTAACTGGGGCTAAGCCGGTTGCTTCCCATGGCTTTCCGTTCTGCCTCTCCCCTTTCCCTTTTGAAGGTGAAGCTTTTATGTGACTGAAATGTGTTTGTGCTCCCAGAAAAGCAAGTGAAACACAAGAGGATGTTTTCTGGTTTTGGGGGCAGATGTGACTGGTTTGGGTGGGCCTGATCCAGTGGCCATGTGAGTGATGATTGGAAATGTTTTCTGTTGGAAAGTGTCATTTGTGGAGCAAAATGTGACGTCCGGGAGAGC
The DNA here is from genome assembly GCA_013398855.1 of Mohoua ochrocephala. Lineage (NCBI taxonomy): Eukaryota > Metazoa > Chordata > Aves > Passeriformes > Acanthizidae > Mohoua > Mohoua ochrocephala. The sequence continues at coordinate 185,236 of VZTA01018969.1, forward strand.
CACCTGTGTACCAGGGCTTTGGGGGCCAGCTCCTCCCCGCCCTTCCCTCAGCCCTGCTCTGATACCACAGCAGCAGGTTTGTCTCTACTGCAGTTAATTTTTCCTGAAGGATCCTTGATACCAAGCTCAGCCCACCCAGCACTTGAGGCCACCCAAATGACATTGCAGGAGAGAGAGTTTTTCTATCCCAAAGGAGGTCCCTGATGCAGAGATGGGACAGTTTGCCCTGCACCCACCCTGAAGAGCCATGTCTGTCCCTGCCACTTCGCAATGCAGAGGACAACAGGATGTTTTTCACAGAGCCCATGACATCCTGCACACATCCGCTGCTCTCAGTTCATCTTGTTCTGGACAACTCATTTCAGACTCAGCAAAACCAGGAGGAGGGATGGACTAAGTGTTTCCTGACCTTGTTCTTGCGTGAGGACACAGGGCTCTTCCCTTTGCTCCCTGGAAAAGGCACAGCCAGGCCAAGCAGTACAAGAATCAGCCATAAAAATGCTGCTGAATTTTCTTCCATCCCTGCCTTGGAGGAGCCAGCACTCGGTGGACAAATTTGCTGTGAAAAGCTGGTGGGAATCCATCATTCCCGTGTTCCTTGAGACTTGTGGATGACAGGATCCATTTCCCATCTGCTGGGAACTCAGGGTGAGAAGCATCTCCTAACGCTGGGGCTTCTGCCCTGCTTTGGAGTTCACCATCTCTGTGGCAGGCACAGAAGAGGGAGGCCAAGGAGAGGATGTCCCACAGAGCTGCTGGTGGGAGCCTTGTCCAGCTGAGCAGTGAACCAAGTGCACTTTGAGCAACCAAAATGATGATTATTGGTCATTATTTCTGGAAAGTTGCTATGAGGCCGATATTTATGCTGAGATGAGGCAGCATTTCCTGGTGGCTCCCCATTGCTTCTTGAATGTTCTTTAGGGGAGAACAGAATTAAATAATTTCTGTTGTAAGGGACCTCCAATGATGCCTCTCCAGGGCTGACCAGAAGTCAAAGAACATTATTAAGGGCTTTCTCCAAATGCCTCTTGAAATCTGATGGGCTTGGAGATATTTCCCCATCTCCGGAAGGAGCAGAGCAGGTTCTTTGCAACCCCTGAACTCAAGTCAGAGCACAGATGGCATTTCCTCAACCTGTGGTGGTGTTTTGGAGATCCAAGGGCCTCGATGAGGCCTCGAAGCACCATTCCATGGGGTGAATGTGAGATGTGTGTGCCTGGCGTGCTCTCCAGTGTTTTCCACGCTCTTCTGAAACATGGGAAAAACATGACAGTGAAACCCAGACTCACAAATAACCTTCCCCTTGCACTGAATCCCGGCCAAGCCCCAGCACCCCAGCAGCAGGTGGCTTAGCTCTCGGGATAATTAGAATTATTCCTACAGATGCCTGTTTTACAGGCACTGCCACCCTGATCTTCACACACGTCCTCCAAAGGAGGAACTTCATTTGCAGATGCCCCAAATCTGGGATTTGTGGCAGCAGAGCAGCAGCCTTGGCCTTTCTTGAGGAACTGTCCAGTTCAGGTGTTCTGTGTCGGTGTCCAAGAGCTGGGCCCTGTCTGCAGGACTGTGTCTGTGAAATCTGTCCCTCCATATTCCAGCCTCCAAACTCTCTGCTCTCCTGACAGGGAAGGACTTGCCTCACGAGCAAGAAGAAAGTGGATGGCCTTGTGTCACCTCAATCCCACACAGCTCCAGTGATGCCCAAGGCTCCGAGCCCTGTTGCACCCTGGAGCTGAACCTCTCCAAAGCTGTTGGCAAGGTCTCCACCCACAGCTCCGGCACCTGCAGGTGAAAGGCTGTGTCACCTCAGGGCTGGAACACCTTTGAAAATCCCCACTGTGGCTTCTGGGAGCATGCCACGCTTTGGCTCAGGTGACCCGAGGAGAGCGTGGCTGGCTGGGAGGAGATGTGGAATCTCCTGGATCAGTGGTGGGGCTGTTCTCCACGGTGAACACCTGCATGTCTTGGCAAAACGGGCCCTGCGGCCTGGCACAACTTTCTGCTGAATATTTTGGCTGGATCCATGAACTTGTGCGGCTTTTGTGGCATGGAAACTGCCTATAATTTATGCTGAATACATCCCCATATATTAAGTTGACAGTTCCAGAGCATTATAACATCATTTAGTCCTTTGAAAACAATTTCAAGCCACAGGGTAATTGTTTAATGATCAGTAGAAGAGTCCCACATTAAGCCCACAAATAAGGAAAAAAAAAATCTAAAAGATGCCCTCAACCTCCAGTAACTTGAAACCCCAGACCTGTCACACCTGTTACTGCACCAGTGGCTTGAAACTGCAAAGGAAGTCGTGGCTCCTGGGGAAACTGCAGCGTGAGGTCCCAGCATCCCAACCCAGGGACGACACTGGGCGCAAGCTGAGGAAGATGCATTTAGAGATGAGATTCAAGAGTGAACAGCCTGGATGGCTTTAGCTGGCTCATTCCCTCCATTCACCTTGTGCTGTGAGGAGTACCCACATGGCATTCACCCTGCCCCAGTGCCCAAAAGTGCTCTGCAGCATCCACAGATCCAGAGAAAATATAGTGCAGCAGCAGCCCAAGGCTGACCCAGGAAGCCAACAGAGATCCAGTTGTTTTCTCTCTGAGCCCTCTTGAATCCATCAGGGGAGACGGCATTTTTTCCCAGGGGAAGATCCTATGTTTCCTAAGGCAGTTTCCTATGCATCCAAGCAAGGAAAAGACTCAGGTTCATGGATAACCTGTAGAGATTTGCTGGATATCCATCTGTTTGGTGTGGGTATCTTTATGCTGCTTTGGATCTCCACCTTGCAAGATCTGGGTTCAGTTTTGGGCCCCTCATGACAACATTGAGGGGCTGGAGCGTGTCCAGGGGAGGGAACAGAGCTGGGGAAGGGTCTGGAGCATCAGGAGTGGCTGAGGGAGCTGGGAAAGGGGCTCAGCCTGGAGAAAAGGAGGCTCGGGGGGGACCTTGTGGCTCTGCACAAGTCCCTGACAGGAGGGGGCAGCCAGGGGGGTTTGGGCTCTGCTCCCAGGGAACAGGGACAGGAGAAGGGGAAACAGCCATGAGTTGTGCCAGGGGAGGTTTAGATTGGATATTAGAGAAAATTTCTTCCTGAAGGGTTGTCCAGCCCTGGCACAGCTGCCCAGGGCAGGGGTGGAGTCCCCATCCCTGGAGGGGTTTAAAAGCCGTGTGGATGTGGCACTTGGGGACATGGGGCAGTGGTGGCCTTGGCAGTGCTGGGGGAATGGTTGGACTCGATGATCTTAGGGGTCTTTTCCAACCTGAATGATTCTGAGTTCTCCTCAGAGGGCTGAGCTGTGCCCAAGCTCTGAGAATCCCGAGGGTGTCACCTCCCATCCCTCGGCTCGGCCCCACCATTCCTCCTCCCTGTGCTTTGTTTTCTTGCCCTTTTCCAGAGCCGGCTGCAGGTTGTGCTTTCCCTCCGCCGTTTTTATCTGTGCTGGTAGCAGCCATCCCCACCACGCAGGATTTATTTACATTGAAGGGTAAGTGGGAGGCTGTAATTGGGATGGGATTTGAAGAGGTCAGGAGGAGCCCGTGCGGGAAAAGTGCAAATGAGGGAGGGCTGGGAGTTTGCTCGGTCATTAGGCACAGATCATTCCGGCTTCCACTCAGTGCCATTAGCTGGGGGTAAACGTGCTGTCCAGGGACATGTGTATATACATTAATGGGGTTTTTTAAACAGACCATCAGTAATGAGCTGTTAATGTTTTCCAAGTGGTCTTTCAATCCCGTGCTCTGATTTCCTTCGGCTGCACGGCACGTTCGAGAATTTCGGATCTCCAGGTCCCCGTGCAGGAGTGCAGATCCCTTTCCATGCACCAGGTCCCTGCTCAGCCTCGGTCCCCCTCAGGCTCTGTCCCTGCCTGCCTCAGGTCCCTGCCCCAGCCTTGGTCCCACACACACAGACAGGTTGGCCATGCAGTGGGTCAGTGTGACCGGTGAGAGCTCAGCCAGGAGGAAGGTGTAGGATGAAAATCCAAGGAATTGCCTTTCCAGGAAACCTGGTTAAATCACCAGTTGAAAACCCGTGGCTCGTGGCCTCAGGCGCACTCAGGAAAACAAGAGCTAAGTTACTACACCCCCTTTCCTCCCACCCCCGGCTCATCTCTGGGGTACCCTTGGGAGGCCGCTTGAAGAATCGCACCAGTGATAGAATCAGTAATTGAGGAAACTGATGCAAACGTGATGTCCCAAAAGGTTGTGTGGGAAGCAGATTTGGGAGGGATGCTCAGATAAGTGGAATTTTTGCTTTTGTGCCTTTCTTGAGCAACATCATCAGACCTAAGGGTTTCCTGTTTATTTATCCAGCTCTCACTGCTGTATTACACACATAGGAAATCACAAAGCCCATTGTTTTGAGGACAGGTGAGGTGGAAATAAAGGCTGCTATTTAGGCTGGGGCATGTTGGCTGGTGCTGAGCATCTTGTCTTGTGACTGTTCTCGTGCATCAGCGAAGTGAGCACAAACACACCCTGCAAACATCTGGAAGGAAGATGCCTCAGCTGTGCTGAGCAGGACCAACAACAACAACACCACAGAGCAGCCCCGAAGCTGCTCTGCTCCGGGCCAGGTAGCAGAGAGGCCCCTGCAGTGGGTTCTGGGATGAGCTGTGGCAGAAGGCAGAGGTGGGAATGGCTTTGTACCACCCCTGGTCTGTGTCTGGCCGGTGTGGAATGGCTGTAGTAAAGCTGGGGAGCTGGAGTGGACGGTGCTGTACGAAAACCAGCCGGATTCCAGCATGTCATCCGCATCTGTTCCCCCCGGGGAGGTTTGCATCCAACTGTTCTCCCAAACCAGCCCACCACACAGCCTCCTCTCGCTGCAAAAATGTGCTCAGATGACTTAACTTGATGACTTCGCTGAGTTGAACGGTGTCCAGTAGCGCAGTCATGTGTTTGGAGAGGGGAGAACTTTCCAGAGGAAGCTGTTTGCCCATCGAACCCAAACAACTTTCCACTGCTGATGGGGGTACAGGAAAACCTGAGTGCCCTGTGCAGGGTACTCATGACTTCATTCCTACAGAGCTTGGCAAGGGAAAGCAAAATCCAGTAATTCAGCTCTTTCCCACATTTTCCAGCGATTGGACAACCAGCAGTGGGAATCTGTGGCAAGTCAAGGGCTTGCAGGAAGTCTTTGAAGAGCTCTCGATTGGCTGTCACCCAGTGATGCCAACAGGGCTGGGCTCAGAATAGCAGAGAATTCTCCCCTGTCTCAGCAGTAACTGGATCCCTCTGTCTCTCCCTGGTGGATCACAAATGGTGATGCTTGGTAGGACAAGGGGTAACGGTTTTAAACTAAAAATAGACAGATTCAGGCTAGATACAAGGAAGAAATTATTTATGATGAGGGCAGTGAGGCCCTGGCACAGGGTGCCCAGAGAAGCTGTGGCTGCCCCTGGATCCCTGGAACTGTTCCAGGCCAGGTTGGACGGGGCTTGGAGCCACCTGGGACAGTGGAAGGTGTCCCTGCCCATGGCAGGGGGGGGAAAAAAGTGGCCTTTAAAGGTCCCTTCCAACCCAAACCATTCCATGACTTTAGTGTTTGTCTGAGGAAATAAGGAATAGATGGGCTGGTTCAGTGTCCTGGGACTGGGAAGGATGAAATCCTTTAGGATCTAAAAATGTGTAACTACAAATGCTGCTCCAGCTTCCTGTAATTGCTGTGAGCTCCATGTGATTGTGGACAAGGATATTGTTTCACCTTTGCTCATGCGGGGCCCACAAATCACAGTTTAACAGATTCACTTACAGTTTTGGTAACTGTATTTTTTTTCCAGTAAAAGATGGGATTTGGTCAAAGAAAAAGGGTAAAACCCCCATTTCTCTGTCTCTTGAAATTCCAGGAAGCCTGATTTGTTTCAGTGAAAAATTAAAAAATTCCATTTTCTGAAATAAACCTTCTGAAATTTATTTTAACTTAATTTTCTTATTTTTTGTTTAATGTTATTAATTTAGTTTCATTTTAGTTTCATTTAAGTGTTAATTCTGATATAGAAATTTCCCCAACCTTTTCATTTTACATTCTTTGTGATATTTAATTTTTTTTTTTTTAAATTCTAACCAAATATCAGAACAGGTAACAGGATATTAGAGATGTCCAATGGACTGAAATTCTGAATTTTATTCAACTCCGCCTGATTGTTTGAGCCTTTTTAAGAACTCAGCAAGTGTGAAACTGCTGTGACAAGACTCCAGGTAAGAACAGACAGATCAGGTGCTCTTTTTGGCATTTTCTTCACATCACAGCTTCAAGACTGCTTAATGCAAAAGCAAATTTAAAACACGGGGGGGTTTTTCATCTTCTTTTTTTATTTTTCTCTGTCTTGCCATGGGTTTCACTTTGTAAGAGCTGAAGAAATGACATACAGCAAAAAATAATAATAGCAACAATATCAACAACAATGACAGGAAATAATAATAGTAGTAGTAATAATAGTAATAATAATAATAATAATAATAAACCCCCCACAACTGCAGCACTAAAGAACCCGTTATTTTTACTTCTGACATAGTCTTGTCTAAACTATATTATTCTGTGAACATATTTTTATAATAATGTTTATTATCTTTATATATTAATTTATATTTTTATTTATTTATAATTATTGACATAAACAGATTTTATTTATATTTTCACATGATATATTTATTTTTAAATCGTGACTTTTTTTTTTTAACCTAATTTTTTACCCAACACCCAGCCATGGGTCCCAGCAGTGGTGCAGGTTTCCCGATCACTGCAGTGCAATCAGGCTCTGCTGAAGGATCATCCTGGACAACCCCACCTCTTTCCATCCTGTCATTTCACCAGCTCAATGTGTTGGAAAGAGAGAAAAAAAAAGGAGAAAAAAAAAGTCCCGTCATGGCACCACGATGCAGAGGTTGTTTTATCTCACGGGGAGGTTGAATGAGGCCTCGTAATTGCTGGGAGATTTATGAGTCTGGAATCCTGCTTGGCTGTTGCTGGCCGGTGTCTCCGTGGCGTGGAGGTTGTGAAAGCACCTTGGGAGACCACATGTGAGGAAACTTCAGAAGGTGTGTGTGATCTCTGGGGTCAAAACGAAAAGCCCCGCATCCCACAGGAGGTGGTTTTGTCTGTGGTGTTGACAGGGAGCCAATTGTCCCCCCTGGCCAAAATAAAACCTCTGGAGTGACGCTCTGGTGCTGCATCAGACAAACAGTGGTGGGGACAATCTTTGTGTTCCAGGCTGCCTCTGATTCTCCAGGGTCTTCGCATGCCAGAGGATCGTGAGCGAGTCGTTCACAAACCTCCTTCAAAGCAGAAAGTGTTGGAACAGCCACGGGGTTTCCTCCATTCCACAAGTTCTCCCCACAAGCACAACCCTGCCCCTTCAGGAGGCGCTGGCGCTCGGGGTCCAGATTCCTTCACGGTCGAAAGGCAGTGGGATAATCCAGAGCCACACCGGTGCCTGGGAAAGCACCATGGGATCCAACTGGTTTGGAAAATTCACCCTTGTGCCATCAGGGTGACCTCATTGCCAGGCTGTGCACGGATCCCATGGTTCAGGTGCCATCCCATTGTCACTGGAGGCATTCACCCCACCAAGGCCTGGTGATGCCCTTCAATATTTTAATGCCAAAAGCATCCCTGTAAGAGAATGGATGCTGTGTGGAGCCCTGACCCATTTGCTCTATATGTACAGCACGTATTTAACCAGCCTAACCTGACCACAAGCCTGCAGCACTCACCAAATTTAAGAACTGTGTCTTCTAGTTATTTTTTTTTTACTTTTGCACTTTTCTAAATCCCTTTTTCTTTGCTTTTTTTCCCACGCAGTTTTGTGCAGCTCTGCCTAAGAGCGAGGCAGTGACAGCTGCCTCACACTGTGCACAGAAAGGTGGTCATCATTCCTGCCAAACCTGCCCTTGAGTCTCCCGTGTCTTCTGCTGCATCCAACTGCTGCCTCCGATTTGGAGCTTCACAAGGTAGAGAGTTCTCTTTTGCAACACAGTGAAACAGGTATTCCAGTAAATATTTGTGAAACAGGGTGACTCTGTTTGAGCAGTGGGGTGAGGAAAGCCAGCAGAAGGGGGTGAAGATGCCAGAGCAGGCTCTGCTAGATGTGGGTTCCGGAAGAAACCTCCCCTGCTATAAGGGATCTCAGTGCTCTGCTCAGCCCTGCCTGAAATAACCTGTGTGTCCGCAGCCCACTGAGCCTGACAAGTGATACAATCACATTTGTGTTTAGGCAACAGCTGTTTCAAAACCCCATGGTAAATAGTCCTGCTGAAGCCTTTCCCAAGGCTCTGCATCCCTCTGTGTGCTGGTGCAAAGCATCCCTGCAATGCTCATGGCTCTTCTCCTGCATGGAGGCTGTGGATGGGCAGTGCCCAGCCCGTGTCAGGTGTGCTGTGACCTGCTCACCCCAAAGGGCTGCACAGCTTCGTGTTGGTCTGGAGCAGCCGGGGCTGCCCTGGGGACTGGCTTGTAGAAGCTGCATCCATGAATCCATCCGCTGTGACCAGTGACAGGGCCCGAGGGATCGGCTGGAGCTGTGTCAGGGGAGGTTTAGGTTGGATTTCAGGGAAAGGTTCTTCCCCCAGAGGGTGACTGAGCACTGCCCAGGCTCCCCAGAGAATGGGCACAGCCCCAAGGCTGCCAGAGCTCCAGGAGCATTTGGACACCGCTGCCAGGGATGCCCAGGGTGGGGTCGTTTGGGTGTCTGTGCAGGGCCAGGAGTTGGACGGGATGATCCCTGTGGGTCCCTTCCAGCTCAGGATATTCTATGAAAACAGCTGAGGGTCTGTAACGCTGAGAGGGAGATGTTGGTTGTATTTTTACAAAAGCTTGAAAGAGCTGTGGGATCTTGTGGAGCACAGCATTCTGCAGCCCCTTTGGTCCTGCCTGCAGCAGCTGAGAGTCAGTGACGAAATTTTCACCTCACTCAGAGGAGCTGTTCCCAGGGGAGGCACTGCCAAGGTGCATCTTGCCCGAGGGCGATGACGTCTCAGTTCCCACTTGCCTGCCCTACCTCCAAACACCTACAGACCTCCACAGCCATCATCCTCTCATTCCTAAATTCTTGATAAATGGACTCTTTCCACCAAGTAATTCCCAAGCACTCCCCTGCAATCTAAGACAATTACAGCTGTAAATATAACATGCACCAGGTTCGGCACCTCTGAGAAATCCAGAGGTGCGCTTTATTTTTTTCCCCCGGTCTTTAAAAAAACCCTCCAGATGTTTCAACGTGATGCCTTGGTGGAGCTTCAGTGAGCAGAGAGGTGCCTTTCTCTGAGGAAAGGAGTGAGTTTCTGGTTTGGCTGGTTACCCCAGGACTTCACATCTTGTTTGTGAGATGCAGCTGGAGGCGTTTGGTTTAGGGCCGGGTGAGGGTATCAGAAATGCCTGAAATACATATTTGAGCAGATGCTATATTTGAGCAGATGCATAGCCAGGAGCAGGAGCTGAGATAAGCTCCATGGTTTTGCATAATACAGGTGAAACCTTTGTCGCCTGGAAGATGGGAATGTCGCTGTGAACCTGGAGAGATAGAGAGCAACAAAACCTCGGAGCTGATCTCTTTTGTATTTTTGTCTTATGAACTTTGAATTGAACTTCTGCACCGGATCTGATCTGGATGAAATATCATATCTGGGGCTGATCCTTATCTCTTAAACCTTTCCTTTGTCTCTTTGATTCTTTGGGGCTTTACCCTCTTGTTTTGTTGTGAGTGGCCCAGAGCTTTGATCTCGCGCTGAGCCCCGGCGGGCAGCACAAACCTTTGCTTTGGTGTGAGACACACAGAGGGACATCGGGGTCTAAAGAGACAAGAGGTTTCTTCTTCTGTGACGAAGTCTGAAGGCAAACGGGGTAACTTCAGAATTCATTGTCTCCCCTGACATGATGGGAAACTGGAAATTCACACGGGTATTTCCCCAGTAAAGAAAATGCACCTGTGGGAACTCGGTCCTTGTATATCTGTTTCCAATTTTATTTACAATCCCTTTTATTTTTATAAAGAGTCTGAGCAATTTAAGATTACCTATCCTTTAATATAAAATAATTGAAACCAAAGCTCTTAAATGCTTTATAATGTCTTTTTCTCTGCTTTTTACAGTCACGAGCGGAGGTTTTTATTCTTCCAAAGTATCTAGGCTGCTAAGCTTGAATTATATTTTACCTTTTTGGGAAATTCCTTTACTAGAAACCAACAGCTGGTCTTAATCTAATCCGATGATACCTGCTGATCTATACAGTAAGAGCAAAGTGAGGCCAACTGTGTTGGAAAGCATCAGGGGCTAAGCTGAAAATATTCATTCATTGTTTTGGACTTCTTTTTTTTTTTTTTTGAAGGAATGATGTAGAGAGACACTTCAGCCTTACTCCCCACGTTTTCCATTAGTGGTAATTTAAAACTTTGAAAAATGTACAGTAACTTGCCTAGGTCAGCTGAGTATCAGCATGTAGCTTTTCATTCACATTTTTCATTTAATCCGGTGGCTTTGAATTCCTTGCCTTGTAAGTTCCTATATATGAGGATTAGAAACTGCTCCTGGCTATGGAGAATTACATGCTTTTAGATGAAATTTAATCCCTTGTAAAAGGTTTTGTTCGTGGTGATCTTTCCTGTTCACAGCGCTGGGCTGCCTGGCTGAGAGCAGATGACACAGGTGAAGATAGCAGCAGACAATAGACAAAAAAAAAAAAAAGAATAAAAATCAAAGAATCACAGCCTGCATTGAGGATTAAATCTTTATCAGAGGTTTTGGCGATCTGGCAGCTTAGAGATTTCTGCCTTTGATTCCAGGAAAGCAGCCCAGCAAAGCGAAAGTCTGCAAAACCTATTGAGAATAAATTGGATGCGTCCGCATCGTCTGTGTTTTGACAGAGTTTGAAGTGGGAAGTCTTGGCTTTGCAAGGGTTTGGTGTGTGATCCAAGCACATCCCATCCCATGGTCTGGCTGGGACTTCTGCCTTCCTAGCAGGATCAAGACCTTTCCCCAGACTTCACCCCTTGAGAACTCTTCTGGGAGGGAAGAGCCAGGGCTCATCTCCTGCCCAGGGGCAGCTGAAAGGAGAGTTTCTTCTCCAAGCACTTGGTCATTCACACACCTCGGGATGCAGAACTCCCTGGCAGGGTCTGGGGCTGAAGGGGGAATCACCTCAGTATTTATTTGCCAGCGACTCCTCAGACTCTCCAGAAAAACAAAAGAGAAGCAGAGATGGAAGTATCTGGAGTTCTGTGTCCAGCTCTGGGGCTCCCAACATCCAGAAGGACATGGAGCTGCTGGAGCGAGTCCAGAGGAGGCCACAGAGATGCTCCAAGGGCTGGAGCCCTTCTGCTCTGGAGCCAGGCTGGGAGAACTGGGGGTGTTCACCTGGAGAAGAGAAGGCTCCAGGGAGAGCTCAGAGCCCCTTCCAGGGCCTAAAGGGGCTCCAGGAGAGCTGGAGAGAGACTGGGGACAAGAGATGGAGGGACAGGACACAGGGAATGGCTTCCCACTGCCAGAGGGCAGGGATGGATGGGATATTGGGAAGGAATTCTTGGCTGTGAGGGTGGGGAGGCCCTGGCACAGGGTGCCCAGAGAAGCTGTGGCTGCCCCTGGATCCCTGGAAGTGTCCAAGGCCAGGTTGGACGGGGCTTGGAGCAGCCTGGGATAGTGGAAGGTGTCCCTGCCCATGGCAGAGGGTGGAGCTGGAGGGTCTCTTAGATTCCTTCCAACTTGAACCATTCTCTGATTGAAAAGCTCTGCTTGGTGTGAGTGCTTTCAGCCTGGGAATTTATTACAGCCAAAAAAGAAACCAACTCTCCCCTTCTTCTAAACTCTGTGTCCATCCATGCCATTCCAGTCTGACGTGAAAATTAACCCTGTAAAAATCCAGCTGCTTCCCTCGCCCCGTGGCTCTGCCTCAGACACCTGTGAAATCAGATGGAAATATCCCACGTGGGATGGGGAGCATCTATGGCACGTGCCAGGAAGGCAGATGTGGAGACAATACCTTTGAAAGCTTACTGATTTTATATTTTTTTTTGTCTCATGGCATATGGATTTAGAGTGGGGCTGTGTGTTCATGGAGACATCGCTGGGGCCTGTTGAATCCTCTAGTGGAGGACAAGGAAAAAAGCCAGATGACTTAGGTGACAAATTACACAGCTTAAATCACAAATATTACAATGAGTTCTGGCTGCTGCTGAATGGCAGTCTCCTGGCTGGGATGTGCATGCAACCTTGATGGAGAAAAACTGGTGAACCCCACTATTTTCTGGCAATTTTCAGAAAAAGGAGGACAGAGCTGTTCATTTCAAGTTGCTCTCCTGGCTCCGGCAGATTTAAGAGGTGCCGGAGCCAAACAAAATTCAGAAAATTTCACTTCTGAATAAAGCATGCGAGCCTGGCCCAGAAGTGGGCCGCTCTCTTCCTTTTATGAATCAGTCTCCAAGATATGCTCACATTCCTGAGGAACGAGCCTGGAATAACACGGCTGGCTTTGGGTGCAATACGCTGATTGTGAGGAAGCAACAGTCTCCCGTGTATGAATAGCTTTTATGTTGCAATAGGTCAGAGCTATAGCATGCAGTGAAAAATGGCTTTTTAATGTGCTTTACGGGCTGTCAGGGCAGGATGAATGTAAACCACGGACCTGGCTGCGTCAGAATGATATTTTATTTTTTTGCTTTATCGCCCAGACGCAATGAATCTCAGATCAATTAGTTTTGCTTTGAAGTTTGCTCTTGATCCAGATCTTCAATAAAAAGGAAGTTTCCAAATCACTGGTCTGTGAACACTGTTTGTGATTAATTACCCTCTTATAATCTGAGGAATTCTGGTCGTCGCAGTATTTTGAATACCTCAGACTGCATGGGGAGTTTTATTTTGGCTGGTATATTTGGAAACTGCTAATAAACACCTACTTCCTGTTTTTCTTGCTACTGTGTATAACAAATTGTTAAAAAACTTGCTTTCCCATTTCAACCTCCTGCCTGTTCGACCAGACCTGAACCATATATTGGTTAATCAACACCCCGTATCATTTGCCAGCGAATTTTCTCAGCTGTTAAAAGCAGGACGTTGTCTCTGGCTGTAACAAAAAGCGAGTAACTCGAAGAGACCTTAAACGAAGCCTCTGCTAGAGACAAATAATGACCGATCCGGTTTTAAATTCAAAAGGAAGCTTTCTGCAAAGCTTCCTAAAATAACAGTGTGTTTTCCCGTCGCTGCCTGGGTTAATTGGGGATGGTCGTGGATGTGGAGGCTTTGCTTCGTCCCGGGAAACGATGCCGAGCCGTGCCCGCGGTGGGAACATCTGTTTGGGCAAAGATTTTGAGGTTAACACTCGACGGAGGATGTTTGTTTAGACAGGATGAATGCTTTTGTGAAATCTAATATTAGGCTCTATCTAGGTATGTCCGCTTGGCACCGGCCTCTGCATTTTGTGCGCGAACAAATGTTAATTAGCAGGGAAAGAAGAAAAAAAAAAATAATTCCCCACTTTGTGTCTGGAGTAACGCAGCGTAGCAGCGGGAATAGATTAGTTCAGCTGCTGAAAGGTCCTGTGGCTGTTGCCTGGTGCAAGTGTTATCAGTGTTTGTGTGGTGCTCCGGGGGTTTGTTTGCTGGCCGTGCCCGCTCGGAGCGGGTGACTCACGGCCAGCAAACAGAGCCCGTTTCCAGCACGTCCAAGTTCCTTAAATCCATCGCTTTCACGGCACTGGCGGTAACAAACACTTTCAGAAATTTCCCTGAAATGGTGCGTTCAGGTTGTTTTGAAGTCCAAGCCTTTGTTTTCACAGTCCGTGCTGCTTTTAACCTTTTACATTTCGAATATTTGGGTATCTGCTGTTCATTCACCTCCTTCGCTCTCGGCTTCCTCTGGGGTAGTTGGCTCTGGGGGATCAGCTCAGAGTTTGGGTTTGGCAGGGTGGAGGGAAGGATGGGTTTGCAAAGTGATGGCGGTTTCAGCGTGTGTCATGTCCTGCATTCCCACCAGCACGGATTTAGGGCAGGTGTGTGTGCATCACCTGGAGAGGACACTCTCTCTCCAGGCTTTGCTCCTGGTTCCTGCTGATGGGGTCTGGCAGCATCCAGCTGCCTGCTGGTGGGCAGAGACCCGTGGGGTCCACCTCTGCTGAGGGCCCTTGGTCTGTCCAGCCTTGAGAAGAGAAAACTGAGGGGAGAACTCATTGCAGTCTGCAACTTCCTCATGGGGGGAAGAGGAGGAGCAGACACTGATCTCTTCTCTCTGGTGACCTGTTATTACAGGACCCAGGGAATGGCCTGGAGTTGTGTCATGGGAAGTCTAGGCTGGATATTAGGGACAGGTTCTTCCCCCAGAGGGTGGTCAGGCACTGAACAGGCTCCCCAGAGCAGTGGTCACAGCACCAGCCTGCCAGAGCTCCAGGAGCATTTGAACAACGCTGTCAGGCACAGGGTGTGACTCTTGGGGATGGTGCTGTGCAGGGCCAGGAGTTGGACTCCATGATCCTTGTGGGTCCCTTCCCACAAGCTCAGCTTATTCTGTGATTCTGTGCTTCCTCTAAGTTCCTATTGCTGCAGGAGGAGAAAACCTCTCCCCAAGCCAAGTGTGGTTGGATTGTTTCTGTTTGACCCTCAGGTGTCCCTGTGGTGGTACCAGACCTTCAAGTTCACCAAACTCTCAAAGCAAAGCCCAACCCTGAGGATGCAGGTCAATGCCGGGGCTCAAACCGCCTGCAAATCTTAGTTTCTGGTGGATTTGGGTCCTCGATGCTCAAGATCTCCACAGCCCCAAGTTGCTTCTGCTATGGTGAGACTGGGGTGTTGAGATAGCACAAGCTTTAGTGGTACCAGCTGACTGGCCATGCTGGTGGTGGCTGGTCCTGTGTGCTGGCCAAGTGCCACCAGTCAGAAACTCTGACTACTTCTGTTCCTCTGGCTCCTCACTTTCAAAAATCTAAGTATCTCTTTCACGTCCAAGCTTTTGTCACTCCTCCTGCTTGTTCCTTGATTAGTTGCTTATTTGGAAGCATCTTTAATGACACCATGTGGAAGTGAACGGAGGCTGAAGAGTCACCGTGGAGTAAAAAAGCTCCAGGTGTATGGGAGTGGAAGGCTCTCCCTTGCCTCCTCACAGGCTGGAGCACCTCGTGGCTGCTTCACCCAGCCAAATATCAATGACCTGCACCTGCCCAGGGAGGAGTTCCAGTCTGTTGGCACTGCCAGTTCCCCCTCTGACACTTCTCCCAGGAATACCCACTGTCCTGTGCCTGCACAACATCCTCTTCTCAGTTGTCTGCAGCCACGAGCCTTTAAAAGCAACAAAGAGGAGAGAGAAAGGGGAGGAGGTGGAAACACTCATGAGTGAGGGCTGGAAAACCCACCTGTAATTTTGGGCCATCTCAGCGTCATCCCTTGGGTTCAACATCTTCAAACATGACTCAAAGATCACTGTCTGAGTCACCTTGAAATGGGGCAGGATGTGGGAAGTAAAACCAGCAGGCATCACGGAAACCTCTGAGTCAAACAGGTCTCCAGCAGCTCTGGGAGGGAGTTTGGGATACAGGGGGACTCTGGGGTGCATAACCTCCCCAAGGGAAATGTCCTGGGGGAGCTGTGGAGGCTCCAGGAAAACGGGGCACCCCTCCCTTTTCTCAGGTGGCCAGCAGGTACCCAACAGCCCCAGCAGCATGAGAAGTGCTGAGCTTTGCCAGAACGTCCTTTTTTTTTTGTACCAAAAATATCCTTTTGGCTGTGCTGGCAGAGTTTTCTTCTTGACTTGCAGGACATTCGGCGGGTCAGGGCAGTCTGCAGCTGTGCTGCCGCCTCTCCCACGTACCCTTCCGAGGCACAGCACACCTTAACAGGCACTGTTTGCTTTCCACCTCCCGTGTTCTCGTTATATTTAGAGCCTGTTTTTCGGCCGAGCTGCCCCCGTGTTGGGGCTGGCTGATGCTCTCTCCTCGGAGTTGGCCCAGGGTTTTACACCCTGCCCTCAAACAGCGGGACCTGCCCAGGTGGGTGGGAGCTGGCCAGATGTGTGTGCCTTGGATTTTTGGCAGTGGGGAGGGAGAAGGCAGTGGATAGAAGTGCCTGTCCTTCCTGCCAGCTCCCCTGTGGCAGCCTGGTGAGCTCAGATCATCCTGGAATCACCCAAAAGAAGCAGTTTTGTCCTCAGGTTCCAGGTCTGAAGTGTTTGTGATATAGTCCCACTGGATGGAAATTAAATCCCCCATGCATGGAGACTTTTAAACTTATTCTGCTGGGCACGGGGAGGTTAAATGAGCTGCCTGCAGTCAAACAGAGCTCTGGACCAGGGATCTTGCTGCTGGCTCCAGATTTCTGTATCACAGCCCCATTCCCATCACTTTTGGGCACTATAAAAGTCTGTAGGATCAGGGACAGGTTGGTGCCACAGCACTGGGCATCATGGGGGGCTTTGCAGCAACTGCAGCTCAGTCCTGACCCTGTGGTTTCTTTGTGCTTCTCCAGAAGGATGTGATTAATTCCTCGCTGGAGGAACAAAGCACCTCACTTGAATATGCTGAACTTTATGAATGCCCACAAAATTATAAAGGAAAAGAAAAGAGGAGGTAATCTGAAGAATGTTTGACCGTGAGCCCACTTGTGTTTTGAAATGACACAATGTGTGTGTTTTATGATAGCTGCAACCACTTTGCGTGGAGATAAGAGATTTAACAGAATGTTTTTTTTCTTTGCCGTCATTTAGGAAAAAAAGAAGCCAACATACCATTGCTGAAAAACATAAACAAAGTGGCCTTTTATATCTCTTACTTAAAGCTCGGGCTGTTCCAAATGTGTTTTTACTGAATGGCTGGTGGGTTTGGGGTTTTGTTTTTTTTTTTAAGTAGCAGAAACGGTCAATTTTAAAACAGTTCCCTACAGCTTCTCAGGTAAATAAATTAGAAGTTAGAGCTGGTGTAGTAGCCACTTCCTGCCATGAAGGCCAAACAGGATTCATTCCCTGTTTTCTCTGTCACGCAAGGAGCGGGGCAGGGAGCACACAGGTTATGACTAGAAGAGTGTTTCAACCTCCTCTCTATTTAATTAGTCATATAATTAACACTTACTAAAAGGAGGTAATTTTTTCCAAACCCTTGTAAACTCTTAACCACTTCATTGGGCTGTTACTACTTTCAAAAAGGCTGCTGCAGAAAATGCTGGTGTTTTCCAGCCTCGGACACTTTTCTCCCAACCATAACATAGGGATTGCACAGTTGTGGACAAAATCTGTACCCAAAAAAAGCCAATTTATTCACTCCGTCTCTCCTAAGGCTGTGCTTGCCTTATAACAGGTGAACGACATAAACTTTTAGTAATAAACAGAAAAAATAGTGAGGTAAAACTGATCTTAAGGTAGCAGGGAGGAAAATATGAGAATTCTGGAAAACTTGATGCGAAAAATGACTGCTTGTGAGGCTTCTTGTTGGCACATAGGCAGGGGATGTCCCTGCAGCTGTAACTACATCCCCTGCCCTCCCTCAGTGCTCAAATCCCAGGAGCTGGGTGTTTGCCAGGATCAGCCCAACCCCTGCAGATCCCAAGGGACAATGGAGCAGCACCGTCCGTCCCTGACAGGATGAGAAGCAGCTGGGTGGGATGTGAGGTGAGATGTGATGTCCTCACTGACCCTTGCTGGATGAGAAACCATCTGCGGGCTGGGCCATGAACCACATCTCTGGGGTGATCCAGACCTGTAAAAAGCGCTACACTCCCCAAATTCCTATTTTTTTTACCTGGGTCATTTCACCAGGTTGGGTGAAGTGACCTAAGGGGAAAAGGCTCAGCCACGAGCAGCTCGGCTGATGGCAAGATCCTACCCCAGCCCCCTGGCTCTGCTGGTGGACAAAAGCCATAAATGAGCTACATTTGAGCTCCAATGCCCACAAAATTCCCTGAACCCAAGGCACCATTTTCCCCTTGGGAACTCTCTCAGGTCCAACAGCAGGGAGCAATTTCCCCCCAGCTGCTGCTGGGGAATAACCCGAATTATTTCTTCCACGTCCCAAAATTGCCGGTGTGAGATGCAAAGCCACGAGATCTCCTTTTCTCTCCCAGCAGAAGGACGAGGCCCCCGCGGGGACGGGGCGAGGGAGCAGGACGATGGCCGTGGGGAGAGTCCGGCTGTGCAGCTGGCTCTGATCAAAGCCTGGCAGCACTCGCCGTGTCCGACAGCCCTGTTTACATTATCCGGCAGGGAACGGGCTCGCGCGGCGTTCCCTAACCTGGTTCTTGCTTCCATCTGCCCGGGAAGTATCGCTGCCCCCAGGGAGTGGGGGAGGATGGGGAAGAGCAGCCGGCCCCTTCCCAGCGCTGCTGGGCAGAGAGGAGGGATGGGCTCCTCATGCGGGTCCAGCCCCCGTGGAGCGTGGCTGCTCTGCGGAGCAGATGTGCTGTCCTGGCAAAGGGAAACGCTCCCATCACAGGGATGGGAAACTCCCTCCCCGTGGAGTTCTTGGCTGTTCTGCTGTCCCTGTCTCCAGTGGTGGAGTCACAATGTGAATGCTCCTGTTCACAGGGTTTCTCCCTTCTTCTTCTTCTTCATAGAATCATAAAATCCTAGAGTGGTTAAGGTAAGGGACCTTAAAGATCATCTTGTTTCACTCACCTGCCATGGGCAGAGACGCCTTCTATAAATCAGATTGCTCCAAGCCCCATCCAACCTCTCCCTGAAGACTTCCAGGGATCCAGGGGCAGCCACAGCTTCTCTGGGCACCCTGTGCCAGGGCCTCGTCCCCCTCACAGCCAAGAACCTCTCCCCAATATCCCATCTAACCCTGCCTTCCGTCAGTGGGAAGCCATTCCCCCTTGTCCTGTCACTACAGGTCCTTGTCCAAAGTCCCTCTTCAGGTCTCTTGTAGCCCCTTCAGGTACTGAAGGGCCACAAAACCTTCACCCTGGAACTTTCTTTTGTCCAGGCTGAACACTCTCAATTCCCTCAGCCTCTTCACTGTGTACAGGAGAGTTGGGAGATTGTGGCACTGGGAGGCTGCTGAGCACCAGGACCTCGGTCCATGGATATTTGCTGAGCTTTTGGCCACCACTGCCTAAGAGCAGCCTATGGGATACAGATTCCAGCAGCACTATCCCAAAACACGTGCAGGCCCTTAGGATGAGAAAGTAGCTGCAGTGTTTTCCTCTCTGCTCAGGAGTTTTGGGGAGTTACAACAAAGCACAGAGCACAGGCTGGATCTGCCAACGGAGGGGCAATCTGGTCTCTTGGAGGTGAAAGAAAATTGTGGATCATGTGGGGATCTAGGGAATGATGTGGGATTATGTGGGCTTTGGGGTGGTGGGGAAAGGGGTGCAAGAGGGGTCTCGGGGCTGCCGTGGTGCATCTTGAGAGTGTCCAGCGAGTGTTCTGCAGGAGCACATCTCTGCCCATGTTTGGTGCTTTTTGGCACTTGTTTTACTTCTTTTGCTGGAAGTTATTAGTGTTATTCTGGTTGTAGAACGGCTCCAAGGCTCTTTCAAAAACCAGGAGCAGTTTGAAAACTTACGATGGGTCCCTTGGTCACTCATCTCAGGGTGAAAATTAAGTAATATTATGGGGTTAAATTCTCTCCGCTTCAATTTTAGAGGGAAAAACTATTGCCTGCCCTGGTGGCTGGTTGGTTCTGTGTCCTAAATCTGCTGCATGTAGTAGACCCATGCATTAGTGGGTGACAAACTGCCTCAGGGCAGTGCTGCATGTCCCTGCATGTCCCTAGGAGAGGTATCTGCCATTACTTCTCGCTCCTGAAAACTGTCACCTTTACTTTGCAGGACGTCATCCATCGAATTTCCTTGCACTCCTTGGAATGCGCTAAGTAATCAAAAGGAGCAGCTGACAAAATAAATGAGGAAAGTGTGTTTTTTATGGGGACGTTGCCCAAAGGGCAGGACGGGCCACTTGGGATGGGCAGCTACTGCCCTTTGGGCGTGTTGATGTTCAGGTCCACGGGGCAGCTGGCAGAAAGGGTCACCCCCAGCCTTTGTGTGCCCAGGCACGACCCCTCCGTCCTTGGCTTTGTTTGGTGCTATCTGTCTGCTTTCCTAATTAGCCATAGTCCTGCTACCTCTCCTCGCAGACATGATGCAAAATAAATGACCTAAGCATTCCCCCCAGAGCATGGCTCATTAGAGGTGGACCAAATACCAGGAAACGCAGGAGAAGGGCTGGTCAGAGCCTGTCATGAGGTGAGCTAAATGATCTACCAGCCCCTTTCCCTTCCCAGGGTGCGGGGCTGGGATCTGGGTCACACACACCAAAGGTTCCCTGGCTCACACCCTACAGCCACGCAGCTCCGAGTGCGGTCAGGCTCGCTCCGAGTCCACACACCCTTCCCAGTTATTCCACAAGCCTCATGAACATATGGCTCTAGCAGTTGTCAAAAAATGTTGGACAGAGGCTTTGTGGTCAGCTTGATCTGTCCCATCTGGTCATCTGATCTCTTTGTTCTCTGGACTCCCATCCCTCCACTCGCTGTGGAGATAATTTGAGTAATGCTTCCCCTGTTTTTTTCGTTTTGCTGCGTCGTTATTTTCCCTGCTAGGAAGTGCAATCTTCTCCTCCTTGGCTTCGGGGATAAAAATGGTATGGCTTGACCCTGGCTGCCTGGAGAGATTTGTTTAGTCTTTCCTGTGTTGTAGAGCACACAGTGTGTGCAGCACAGCAAACCTGTCCAAGTTCAGTGGGACAGTTTGTGTTGGGGATGCCAGAAGAGATGAGAAATATCATGCTCCGACCTGGGGATTTTGATTTTCACCCAGATGAGGTGTGGTGGCAGGTCTGTACCTTCATTTCTTCAGACCACTCTAAGCTGTGGGTTTCTTGGAGCTGCTCTCTTCATTCTTGATGTGTCCAGCACCTTGCACCGACTGGAGAAGGGATGAGGAGTCCCTGGGGGTCATGTCCATTGCAATTCCTCTCTCCTTTTTATCAGACCTCTGTTCTTCCGGACCCAGCTTTGGCTGAACCCCAGTGAACTTCCCCTCCATCCCCGTGCTCTTCCCCCTTCCCTGCCGGCGCGTTTGCCGCCGTGAACTTCCCGTGCCCGACCCGAGAGTGTCTCCGAGAGGTGTGATCCAAGTCGTGGCAGGAATGGCTGCAGCCACAGGAAGGAGATTGCTGACCCACCCCTGGCTCCCTCCCAACCTTCCTAATCAGGAGAGGAATGTCTCTGGATGAGCCTGTGGCCACTTGGCTCTGCTGTGCGAGCGCTTCCTCTGCGAGCCATCTGTGCGGGTCACGCCGGGCGAAGCACACCCTGTGCCCTCATGGATCAGCATGTTTTGCACCACTGGCACCAGGAGGGAGGAAGAGGGCTGGGAGGAAGAGGAGGATGATACACAGACTGAGGAATGCCTGCAGGGTGGGCCAGCCACTGCTGTTCCTACCTTGCTGCATGGGGATGGGATTCTTCTGGGAAAGGCAACTCCTCTGTCCGTGTTGAGGGTGTTTTGGGGTGTCCATCACGCCAGCCAGTGCTTGTTTCTTGGTGTGGATTTGGAGATTTGTGGTGAAACGGCAGCTGCTCTCTTCTGCTTGATGTTGCATGATTGATCAGTAAAGAGGCAAGACTTGACCTTGCAAACAGGGGTGCCTCATGAAGACACTCAGGACAAGCAGGAATGACTTGGTGACTGTGAGGGTGGGGAGGCCCTGGCACGGGGTTGCCCAGAAAAGCTGTGGCTGCCCCATGATCCCTGGAAGTGTCCAAGGCCAGGTTGGATGGGGCTTGGAGACACCTGGGACAGTGGAAGGTGTCCCTGCCCATGGCAGGGGGTGGAATGAGATGGTCTTGAAGGTCCCTTCCAACCCAAACCATTCTGGGACTTTGTGATCTCCTTTCTCACTGAGATCCCCACCACGGCTACTGCAGCCCCACGGAGAAGGCTCAAATGGATGTGTCTGAGTGGTGTGGCAGCAAAGGCTGTGCCCGATGGTTACAAACCCTCTCTGGCTGGGGTTCAGCCCCTCATCGTGGTGGGTCTTGCTGCTGTGCTTGGAGGCTCCAGCACGGTGCCCGTGGGTCGCTCGGGGCTCTCTGCATCCTGCAAAACTGGGGGCAGGTCCTGGTGTCAAAGCCTGCTGCCCTCCCGAAGCCAGTGGTGGAGTCGATGGGACTCCACACTGGAATAAGGCAAACAGGATTTAACCTTTGCTACGGCGTGTCCCAGCCAAGAGCTATTGTTAACAAACTTGGCCCCCGTCCATTTGGCCTGGGTGGTTCGAAGAGCAGAGAGTAAATAATCTGACATTCGAAAGAAGTCAGTATTTACAAACTCGGGGCCTGCTCCTGCTGCCATCGCTGTTGGGGAAAAGGGTTTTGCTGTAGGCTTCACCTTCGGAGGAGCAGGGCCCTGCAACAGAAAGGATTGCAAAGTAGAGCAGCTAAAAATCCTGTAAGCAGATTTGACACCCTGCCCTGCAAATACAATGGCAGGTACTGTTAGAGCAGGGCCTGAAAAAAAGCCCCGCTGAAAATATCCCTTTTACACCTCCATGCAGGTCTGTGGAATGCCATTTCTTTATTTGCCTTAGGATTTTCCCTAATAATTTAAGTTGACGCCTCCATGGTGGCATTTCTAAAATATTAGGGGAAAAAAAAAGTTAAAAAAAATGTTCCCCGTATTTTCCCTCTTCTTGAGTGGATTTTTATCCCCGCTCATATTCCACGATCTTTCCAGTGCTTCCACTCCCACAAAGGCGGAGGCACGTGCTCGCCTGCGAGTATCCAATAATCCTATTCACTCCATGAATGCTTGAATGCTTCCAGTTCAATATGGATGAAGGTTTGGCAGCCCTGGGGCCTGGGCTCGCAATAAGGAACTTCATTGATGGATCCAGCCAATGCCTAAGGATAACTCCGAGCTATCACGGAAGTCGGAGCTGGAAAAGAGCAGTGGGCTCTTCCAGCCTGTCTCCTTGCCAGTGCGGCGCTCTTCATTATGCCTCATCAGAAAGGAGATCCAGTTCCCTGGATAGTTGGTTTAGCTTGGACACATCTGCTAAGGTCTGCAGATTTCAGTCCAAAACCAAGAGCTATTTATCCAGTTACATTTTCAAGTATTTTGGGAACTTTCTGCCAGAGTGTCCTTTGTTTTTATTTCCTGTGCTTCCAAGATGTCTATTTAAGCAATTTTGCGTGCACCTGTAATGCAGAGCCCCGCGTATTTATTTTAAGGGAAAAGGTGCAGGGGATGAATGTCTCATTAGCACTACTTTAATCACTTAATTTTGGAAGGCAGCTGCCAAGCTCTGAGCTGGAGCATTGTGAGCAAGGTTTTCAGGGGATTTTATTTCTCCTGGAGTTTTCTTGGCAGGGACAGGTTGCAAGAATTGGTAGCTGAGCGGGTAGTGGAATTATAATCCAAAAACTGTCCATTGGAATTCCCAGGTAACCACAGGCACAGAGAGCAGAGCTGTTTCCACATGCAGACCCAGCAAATAATTGATAAGCAAATAATTGATTTCAGCTCCTTCTGGGAGGGTGGTGGCCGTTGGAGCTTCCAAGGATGCCACACAAAAAGCATCCTAATGATGTTTTTACACACATGAAGGAGGTCGGCTCAGGGGAAACCCAGGGCAGGAGTTTGTTGCATCAAAAATGGTGCCTCTATGCAGAGATATATATCTATTATATATAATATATTTTAATATAAAAAGTATAGTAGAAAATATATAAAATATAACATGTCATAGATAAGATATTATGGATATAATTGTATATCTAGAATTATATATATATGAACACTGCTTAGAAATATTTTTTAAAACTTTTAATTGATGTTTTAGAACAGAGTTCCGGGTACCACTAAATTAATATTGCTGCTGTGCCTCTGGGGTGGTGTTAGCAGGGTTAATGGATGAACTTTAACCTTTAAATTAGGTACAGGTGCAAAAGCAGATTTGATAAGCGCCACCCATGAGGTGGAAAGTAAAGGTGAAAAGCAAAAATAATAAGGCATGGAATATGTCGCTTTGCCTCTGTCCAAGGAAGCAGAGCAGAAGGAGCAAAGGAGTTTTTTAAATAGTTAAAAAGTTACAGATAAAAACTGAGTTTTGATATTGATTTGATATCTGGTCACTGCAAAGAGCCATCTGATACTTTGATGTTGCTAATTTTGTCTGGGTAAACACTGAGGCACTGGAAGAGGTTTCCCAGAGAAGTTGTGGATGCCCCATCCCTGGAAGTGTTCAAGGCCAGGCTGGATGAGGCTTGGAGCAACCTGGGACAGTGAAACTCCCCATGGCAGGGGAGTTGGAACGAGATGATCTTTAAGTTCCCTTTCAACTCTGTGATTTTTCAAACCTCAGATCAATCAGAGATTAATTTCAGAGGCTGATACTGCAACATGGGCAAACCAGAAATCTCCCGTGTTTTTAGCAAGGATAACAGGAGCTGACTCAGTGAGGGCTGACAGAGGGAAGGGCTGATAGCTCCGAGCCAGTTGTATCCAAAACCTGCTCCAACAAGATGAAGCCTGAGCAAGGAATTAGCAGTTGGGGACAGCCAAGAACTGCAGGCTGTTTCTGACCAGAATTTGTATCCTGATTGACCAAATATTAAGGGAGCCTCCACAGACGTAGGAATTATTTAAGTCGAGGTCTTGTCTCCAGAAGTTTTGAAGGCACCCATCTGCGTGTAACCAAGTCACTGGTTGGTTTTTGGGAGACATAACTGATATTTTAGGTAAGAACAAAATCAGGTGGAGGATACCAAGGTATCTCTGGGAAAAGTAAATGCAGAGCTTATTTTGTTGTACTGGAAAGTCTCATGCACTCATAACTGTCAATTATTCTTTGAGTGAGCTGACAAACCCGATGTTATTTATGGGACGTGGAATCTGTATTTATTAGCTGTTTAATCCTACCAAAAAAAAAAAANGAAAGTAACATCAGTCCACAAGTACCCAGCAATGGAGTTAGCACACGGAATCAGCTTTATTCTTCCCTCTTTTGCTCACTCTCCCTGTTATTTGATATCTCATTAGTCCATCCTGGGAGGGAGGAAGCGGAGCTGCACACGCTTGACCAAAGGACGCTGCAGTCCATGAGAAAAGAAACAGCCAGAGGAAATGGTGGAAAGCCCTTGCTCGAGCAATACTATGTCCACATTATGTAATGGGTGTCCCTTAAAATGACAAATAGTAGCTGACCCAGGAGCCAGGAAATGCATCTCCAAGTTGCTGCCACTTCTGCATAGGCATGCTTTGGTGCAACCATTTCAGGGCGTGGTGCTTCAGCTCCCCTGGGTGCTTTTGCACTGCCCCTTCTCTTTTCTGCTGGATGCTGAGTCAAGACACAAATCCTCCTGCCTTTGCAGAGCAGGTGTTCCCCAAAAATGCTGTGTGGGAGGATGTGATGACTGCAGACCTTTCCCATTCTGCCCTTTGGCCAGGACCTGCAGGAGGCTGTGCCTGGGCTTGGGCACTCACTGATCTGCTGCTCTTTCTGTGGTACTTCTGCGGTGACCTTTCGGTGGTGTCAATGCCCCTGCTGCCATGGCATTGCTCCCACAGCCAGGGAAAAGCACTAATCAGTGTTTTTCCTTCCTCAGGAGTTTGGTAGAAGGGACAGACAGAGCTGCTCATGTCCCAGAACTCCCCTACCTGCTGCCAGCTTTGCCATGGATGTGGAAAGGCCATTCCAGGAAGATGGTTGAGGGGTTCATTGCAAGAAATGATACCTCCCCTTGCCAGACTCCTCCTGAAAACCCCTCCAAGGTAATTTATTTTATTTTATTTTATTTTATTTTATTTTATTTTATTTTATTTTATTTTATTTTATTTTATTTTCTGCAGAGGCAAACACTGAGGAAGCAGCACTAAGAGAAGGAACATCTCCATGGGCACTGGGAATGGGACTGTAGCTGTGATGATCTCCAGACAGAAGCAAAGCAAAGTTAGGGAGAGGTGATATGTAGAAAAAATTTCTGTATTTTTTCAAATAGTTGTTAAAAAACCAGCTGTGCTTTGAGAAGACAAACCTTTCCTTGTAACCTATATGTGTGATTATGTGCTTTGTCATCTAAATGTGCAAACACCTTAACGCTTTTAAATTTTACCAAAATAATTCTAACTCTTATCTGAGGCGACTGCATTTGAAAGCAGTGAAAATGTTAATGCTAACAACATTTTTTTTTTTGTTCTCTAAATTCCTATCCTTAATTTAATATAATGCACTGCTGTTTTAAAGGGATATTAATATTCTTTTCAAAGTGTTTGGGACTTTTACATAATTTAAAAAATATTTGCAGCTGTTTTGAATGTATCTGCAAGTACTGATAGACAAAAGGCATGGATATCCATAAGAACGTTGTCATAATACATTCCATATTAACGTAAGCAAAAAAGAATGTTTGCTCAGGAATACCAAAAAAGGTGATTGGAAGACCCACTTCTGTGGCCTTAACATCTTCCTGCTAAACAAGTTACACTCCTTTTTTTTTTTTTTTTTATTTTGCTGCATTCTTAATTGGTTACTTGCATCTGCCTTTTAGAATTAGCAGCTTTTTTGCATTTGGATCATCCATAGAGCTGAGCTTGGGCCATTTGTTTTAGATTTCCAGAAATGATTTATTTGTACTGTAATGGGATGGAATCATACAGTGTTTCCCATTTGTTTTCAGCCTTACTTCAGAGTGTAGCTTAAGCTCTCATAGTATATCTGGGAGTGCTGATTCCACTCTCGTGTCCAAGGCCCACAAATCTTTTCTTCCACACTGTTTGTCCCTTTCTCTCACTGCATAAAAATTGAGGTCCCAGGGTCAACATTACATTAGGGGGAAAAGGGGAGAGATTATCTCGGAGGCTTAAAAATTTTGCTCCTGGCTAAATCACTAAAGGATGGGGTGTGAACGAACAGGGCAAAAAACTTCTCAAATAAATTTCTTCTCCCCTCCATGCCCTGCATTATATTCGAACTCCTGACAGAGGATGGGATCTTCCTTAGGCTGTGTGCTGGGCATAGGCACAGCACTAGAACCTGTTTGGAAAGGGATATCCACTAAAGTTACTTTATTTTCCTTCTTTCTGAGTCATTGGGATGCTCCATAGCTGTAGAAGATTGCAGCCTTTTCTTATAATAACTGACAATTGTGGAAACCTAGAAAAAGAAGGTACATGAGACCTCATGGAGCTGTCTTGTCAACCCCTCTTCCCACAGTAGGATTGGCTATAAAAAGCGACTTCTGTTGCATTTCATCTTCTTTTCTTTCAGCCTTTACATTAAAAAAAACCAAACCCACAGCAGCAGACCAACAACGAATGATACAGGGGGAAAAAAAGGAAGCAACAATTTTTATGACATACTCGGAGTTGCTTATGGCTGTGTTTGAGGGCACTTCTGTGTCCACGGTGCTTTATGGCCATTTTTGATCAGTTGTTGCACGGATCTGGGCTTGTAATGAATGGACTGTCCCTCTCACTGTGATAATGGAACATGAGAGTATAAAAACTTTGAAGTGCAGGAGGCAGCTAAAAAGAAAACAATAAACTATGTATATGAGACTGGCTTGTTGCTTGGTGATTAAGAGATGAGGACCCCATAGGTCAGCTCCCTATAGGTACAAACAGATGTTTGCACTGTTTCACAGCTGCTAAATATGATATAAATCCAAAGAATTTCTCATGTTTTTATAAAGTTAAAAAAAAAATACCCAGACAGCAAATTTTTGGTCATTCAGATACTCTTACCAAATGACATCTGGTTTCTGTACTGCTTATTTAAGCAATCCTTAAAAAAATGTTTGCCAAGGGGAATAACTCAAACCTTTTAGTTCTTCACCATATATAACTGTACAGTTTAGATTACAATGTAGCATGCAGAGTTTATTATAAGCAATGCAGTTCTTCATTTCTTAGCTAGCGAGTATTACTTTAAAGAAAATAGGATAAATATTATGTAATTAGTTCAGGGAAATTCATGTATAGTTACATTTCAGAGTACCCGAGTTTCAGATCCAAATGATGACAAAGAAAATGAATTGTTTCCATATGTTAGGCGATAGCCCCAGTTATGAGCAGAGAGCTGAGACTTAAAAATGCAACGGGGTTCCCGTTCAATGGAAAGACACAACCGCAGTGAGTGGAGAACTGGGATGTGAAGGTGCTCCGAAGGCACCACAGCTGCTGCTGGGACCAAAGGAGAAGGAGAAATAAGTGTTTTCAACAGCAGGAGATCCTCAAGTCTTGTGCTCTGACTTGCTGATGCCTGATGAGATGTGAATTTTTTCGCACATCCCTCTTTGAAGATTCGTGAGGCCTCTCTGGGTGCTCTGAGGTCTCGGGAAGGGTGGTGTCCGTACCGATGCCATTCCTTCAGGGCACTCGCTAGCGAGTCTGCCACTCCTACCTGGCCACCTACGAGCACAAAGCCTATGGGAACTTAATACCCTCAAGACCTCCATCCCTCTGCCAAAAGTGGTTGAAATTGGCCAATGGGCTCCAAAGTTATTTTTTTTGGGACCGAGAGGGGACAGACGGACTCGCTCTTAAGGGAACATAATTGCCTGCATCTCATGTCTGTTGGAAGCCAAGCTAAAAATCTCAGTATTAAGCTTATCATATAAATTATATATGCATGTATTTTACAGAGGGAGATTTATTGCCTTCAATATCTAAGCATTTTATGCTTTTGAAGTAATGCATACTTTGATCCAACAAATACTTACACTTTCAAGTCACCCAGCGTACTGAGGATTCAATAGTGCTGCTTATTTTGAGAAAGATAAATCCACAAGAGCTGAAGGACCATAACCAGGCTGTGATCTACGCGTTTTCTTTGTGGTCTTCTCTGCCATTTACTGTTTTAAAGGATTAAGGCTAGAAAGGGTGTATTGCTCATTAGGACCTTTGAGTGCTGCATATTGACTCAGTGACTCCCACCCTTTTTTGAATTGGTGGATGTGCAACTTTCCCCAGTTATTTTCAATCTAACGAGCATGTTTTTCTTCATTTCTTTTCACAGGCCTGTCTGTTAGTCTTCAGACAGAAATTTGCACGTCCACAGTGTCTATAACATTAAATTTATCTGTATCTGTGGTCTTTCTTGAGGTGCCTGGCAATCAACAGCTTTCTTCCCTCTCTTTGTCGAGCAATTCCAGTGTCACAATTATCATGAATCATCCATTTTGTATATATCTCAATGACTGGTTGGGTTTATTTTCACATGAATACACACATCCCATAGCACTGCCTGGTAGCTAGAAGCAAAATGTGGTCATATGTTCTGCTGTAATGACATGATTGCATTTTTGTCTGTACTTTTTTGCTCTTCTTGATTTGGTCTGTCGCCACCATTGTGAGATGCACTGGACTAATTGCCCAAACGTGCAAGTCCTTGAAAGTGGAAGCTGGTTTATATGGACAACAATGGAACCAGCAGTGAGTTTATTCTCCTTTTTGAGCTCCTGCAAAAGGACGTGCTGGATTAGAAACCTTCTTTCGGGGCTCGGGGCTGTTAATTTTGTTCCAGATTTGAGCAGCACACTGAGATCCTGCTGCAGGGCAGAAAAGCCAAATGCTGCTGCAGTGCAAGTATCGCTGCAGTTGTAATTAGTGGTAATAAGTGGTAATAACAACTATTGTGGGAGCAGTCTTAAAAAATATTAATAGCAGGACTGGTTTAATAACAATGGTCTCCTCATGCCTGTGGTGGCTTCAACCTTCCCTTTTCTGAAGCTCAGCTTTCATTTTACTGCCAGTCTTATCAGACTGGATATTGCCCAAACTGGTACATTTGAAGGGTATTTTCCTGTCAAATAAACAACAAACCCCAGTGGTTAATTTGTATTATTCCTCTCCACTCTTTCTCCAGCCAAAACACAGATTTACTCCTCCTGCCACAGTCCCACAACTTCCTGTTTAGTAGGAAACTTGATTAACTTGTTGGCTCCGTCCGTCTCGAAGGCCTTGCTTTTATTAGGAAGAAAATTGTTTGTTCTGCTTGCACAAGATTTCGCTGGGAACGATTGTTCACAGTCAGGTGCTTCAGGCACAGCTTTTAACTGGAGTTAACTGGGAGCAAACCACCACAGGGGCAGTTCCCGGAGGAGGCGCCGTGCTTCGACACTGCCTTAGGTGAGATAGACGGGGTTTGTAACTGGATGTGCCCACCTGTGAACACCAGGCTTGCCCTAGTTTTCAAAAAGATTTGAGTGTGTTGCAATATGTGGCCATTGAGAGGTTTTTTGTGGGCTGGTTTTTTTTTTTTTGGTCTGATTTAAATAAACAGACTAATTCTTGCAGGTGGGGAGAAATTAATCTTACAGTTGTGTCTTGGCCTCTGTTGACCCTGCGAAGCTCCAGCCAAGGGCCCAGATGGGTTGACAAGTTTGTTTTCACCCCTGGTTTTCCTTCCTCCTTGGTGTGTAGTGATGTGCTCTGGCAAGGGGCTGGGGGTACTGACAGTGTTTGGCACGGAGGAGGAAATCAATAGCTTCACACTTCTTGAGAGCAGGTCTGGTTCCCCAGGCTTCAAACCAGAGACCTGCATTTGATGGAGGAACTATTTCTAAGTTTTGTAGGTCTTGAGAACATTTTACCTTAGAGTCGCATTGTCATCATGGAGGAAAAAGTTGGTTTTTGAAGAATTCCTGGAAGGTTCTGCTTAATTATTTTTTATACTTTTGATGTTGGGGTATGCTAGAGAAAAATGCTACAGAAAAAACCCCAAAAGTGGGAAAGAGGACTTTTCAGGTGAGGATTATGTCCATGTGTAGTATAGACCCGGTAAGAACACCATCAATCCTTAAATTATTGTTCTTCCTGTGAGAAATGCAGTGTATTTGTGATGGTAAAAAAATGCTACTGTGCATTCAACCCTGCAGCCTTTGTAACTCCAGGGCATCTGTAGGTAAGCACCGTTTCTGTGTACATTACAGGAAGGTCTGAAGCCTTTAAAATAAAATCAGGCAGAGGTATTATTTTGGCAGAAAGCTTTTACATTGATTTCCTGATGTTTGCAAATATTTTTGCAAGGATAAACATCTCTGGAGAAGTCAGCTCTAAATAAATAAATGTTGCAGCGAACGAGGAATACCCTGAGTGGGTGTACTCCAGCTGTTGGGGTTCACTGGATGAAATGTGTTACGCATCTTCCCAAAGCTAAGCGATGACAGGCGCTAACTAGAAACTCTCCTTTCTTAATCATCATCCCAGTAGTCTGAAAAGGTGGAGAGGGGAACGTCCTGGGCTCTTCTGGGTTGAAACCCAAATTAGCGTGAACATCATCGAGGCTCGTCAGGAAACGTGCTCTGCAGTCCGGCTGCCGTGTGGTGTAAACACGGAGCGTGATGCAACGTGTCTGCTGCTTGCAGACTGAGTTTGACATTTTTTGCTTAATTCACCATGGCCATGCGAGGGGAGCGCACGCTTCAGACAAATTCCGCTGCTGTTATTGCTCTGCACTGCTGCACAGGCAGCACTTCTAATTAGAGACTATCTCCACATTTGGCTTGGCAGCCAAAATAAGCTTCTAGGAGTCGCATGCTGGATGGCTTTTATCTCCACGGCGGTGGTGGGCTCTTTCCAGCAAGTGCAATTGCAAACACAAGTGGGGACCAAAGGCCTAAATGTTTTGGGGGGAGGTTCAGTTAAAGTCCCTCAGCGCTGCGTTGGAAAGCCCCACCCAGCAAGGTCTCTTTTCCACGTGACTCTCCAGTAATATTGAGAGGGAAAAGGTTTCAGCTGGAGGAAAGGTCGAGAGCTGGGGGTGTAAGAGCACGAGGAAAAGGAGAGAAGCTGTGAGAAGCTGTGGAGGAGTGACATATGGGGGTCTTGTGTGTAGATCTTGGGGGCCTGTGTCCCAAAGCAATAGACCATCTTGTTCCAGGATATCTCATCTCAGCTGGACCAAAGGGACACCCAACAGAGGCAGGGGGGATGCCCACATTGGTGGGCGCAGCAAATGCTACCTGTCTTCAGCCAGAGATGGTTTCTGTACTGTGGCTTGCAGGGGACAGCTCTGTTTGGGATGGATTTTCAGGAGTGCCTCAGAGGCAACTTCAAATGTGACACTGAAATCAAGTAGCGGTGTTCATCCTCTACGTCTGCCTTGATTTTTGGTAATCCATTGAGTTAGACATCAAAGGAAACACAAGCTCTCAAAATCTTGCGTAGCAGAAGAGCAAAATATGGCTTTGGATGATAAAACCCAAGACCAACATGGTTCCTGGGCCTCCTGACTCCCTGTCAGAAGAAACAAAACCTCAGAGCAGCCCAGCACAGGTCGGAACGTGCTGCTTTATGTTGGACTTCAATATTTCTCTGTCCCCAGACCCGACTGCAGTGACACCTCTGGAGCTGGGCAGACCTCACCCCATGCCGAATTCCTTTCCGCTGAGGCGTGCCAGCAGCCCACCCCGTGCTCCAGATGTTGCTGCTCTCTGAGAAACAAGAGCTTAATAAGCCAGGCTCACCCTTCCTCCTGGGGTTAGCCCAAAGACAGTCAGAGATGGAAAATTGCTGCTCAGTACCATGAACAATGTGCTTGGTCAAAGAGCAGTGCCAGCACTTTGTCTTAATGGAAGAGAAAGCCGAGACGCACAGTGCAAAAATCTGAGCTGGCAGCAGCCAGCGACTTTAACATACATTGAAAACTATCCGTGAAAGAGCACACTTAAAGCAAGAGAAAAAGCCCTGAGGTATATTTAGACAAACTGAAAAAGAGCAAGAATCGGAGGGGGGAAAAAAAGATTCTGTGTGGCTTTCATAGGTTACATTTTTCCCAGTCTGTATTTCACTTGGGTTTCTTTTATTGGCTTATCATGAGCACATGCACCACAAAAACCCACACGTGCATAGGACTGCAGAAATAAATCTCCTGTTTTGCACACGCAGGACCTGGTTTTGCCATTGCCCAGAAGTGTTGGAGCTTTGCTCCTATAGGATTTGGACAGACCCTGGATATTTTTGTGCTCGACTCTGTGTGTTCACATGGTCACTGCTTTTGCTAAGTGGCTCTACCGCTGGCTTGTTGTCTTGTTCCCGGCTTTGTTTTCCTCTCATCCTTCCATCCTTCTCAAATAGGAGATTTTCTTCCTTGTGAGAGCCTGAAGAGTCAGGAAACACAACATCCTCCCTTTGATGGGGTGGGGTGGCTGAGGACTGATGTTGTAACCTACCAAAAGCCACGTCAGGAAGCCTTGTCTAAGCCAAGATGTTCACCTGGGATCTTGTGTCCTGCTCTTGCACAACCATCTTCCCAACATTCTGAGCCCTTTCCTCACAGGGATCCACTCGGCTCAGGCCCACCTCAGGTCCCAGCAGAGCTTGAGGCACTAAAATGCTGCTCTTGGCCAGGCTGGCAAGTGCTCCTGGAACACTTCGTTGCAGGGAAGTCATCTGACGTTGGAATAAATGGGCTCCTCAGTGCTGGGATGGTGACCAAGACCGGAAGGGAGCGCAGGGGACATCGGGCCGGATCCAGGCATTGTGTCCTTGGGTGCGATACCCCGCAGACACGGAGTGACAACATTTCTCCATGAAGAGTCTCATTAGCTACCAGGGCTGGGTTTTTGGTGAGCTGTTACTCAGTGGAAGGCGCTGGAATCTGGCCCAGAATAACCTCCCTCCAATTTCTCCCTCCCTGGAGCTGCAGGAGCCTTTCTGCACCCCCATTCTGCACGGACAAGCCCGGGTCCCCGGAGACCAGTCCTGTGCACATCCCGAGCTCAGCACCAGCCCATAAATCTTCCTGCTGGATCCAGGCAGTGAAATATGAACAAAGGAAACCACCATGCAGTGCGGGGGTAGGGTGGGGAATCGCTCTGGCACCCTCCTTGCTCGGAAAGAAGTGAGAAAACATGGCTTTGTGTTGCTGTTGTTGTAGTTGTTGTTTTATGGTTTCTACAGATGCTTCCAATAAAAGAATTGTGAAACTATTCCCATCGGTGGCCTGTCCTCTACCCGCAATAGTGACGGAGAAGTTTGCTGGATTTCCGTCAGCAGAACAATTTGAGTGTGGACTCCACTGCTGCAAATTTAGGAAAGCTCTCCATTTGCTGCCTGCCAAGGAAACAGGTGATTTTTTATTTATTATTTTTGGACACTGGCAGGTGATGATGACGATCAACTTCAATTCAAATGTGTATGTCTTAATTCTTCTGTTGTTATGATTTTTCCTTCCTGGCCTATGATTTGCTGATTATGTTTAATAATAGGTGTTAATAATTAGTGTTCTGGGGCTTCAACCATGATCTCTGTCCGCACTAATATTTGCAGTCTCCTGGTGTGCTCCGGGGAAAGGGATGAGAGCACAGCAGAGCAGTCACTGGGGAAGGTGCTGAGAGTGGGTGTTGAGGGGCTGGATGTTGAGACTTTCTCAGGAATGAAGCAAAAGTGCTGTGGTTTGAAGACAGATCCTCATCCGGAGTGAAGAGATTGTATTTTATTTAGGAAGTAACTTCTTAAGCAAAGTGGACGACCGGCTAGCAAATGCTGGATGATACATTTAATTCATCAAATGCCATTCCTGGACATGACCCTTGGGGAAACCAGTCCTGAGTCTGCTGTTTTCAAATGGAGTTTGGGCTTGTAAAACCAACATTTAGGCATGCAATAGCTTTTCTGAGAAACATGACATTTTTTTCCCAGTATTTTCTGCTCTAAATGCACTCTTTTATAAGCAAAATGATGTTTTCCTCCTCTGCTCCCCCTGCCCATGCCTGGCTCTGAGGCTTCCAGCCCTTGGTTATGCTGCTGCAGCTTCTTTAATGAGGTTGCAGAGATGCCGCCGGGATGGTGATGTCTTGGGTGGTGTGGAGCTCTGGAAGAGCTTGAGCAGCAAGGGCTGTGTCTGCAAAGGAGGGAAAACATCCTGGAAACATCCCAGCTCTGGCTCTGGGGCTGGACTGTTGCATGCAGAGCCAGAAATGAGACCTGATCTCTGCTTGCTGGGAGAGAAGCAAACACGCGGTGCTTGGGGTTTGTCCCTCTCCACGAGTGCACGTGTGGTCTCCTACCCTGGCTCAGCAGACACGTGGCATCTGCTCAGCTCTTCGAAGGGCTGAGTCCTAAAATATTGAAAGAAGGTAAATAATGAAAAGAAAACAAAATTTAAAAAAAAAAAAAAAAAGAAAGGAAGAAGAAAGCCCCGTGGTCGCAGCAGGATCTGAGAGGCTCATGCTGGAGTGGACGTTTAGCAAGTGGCTGTTCTTTACATCACAGGGCAGAAATATGAAAAATATGAAATATGTAGCAGGGCTGGATAAAAAGGAAAATGTAATAAGAGTAGGACAAAGAATGTCACATGCTCCAACCGCATCTGAACTTGGCAGCAGCAGCCCAGGGAAGCCCATGTAAATCCTAGGAGCATGTTAAAAGCATTTTCACCCCACAAAGACTGACACGCATGAAAAGTATCTTTTCAACAATGTCAATCAAGAGCCTGGAGAAATAATTTACTAATACACTGCCTTGCAGGGACACATGGCTGATGGGAATGGTGTTCACATCTTGGAATGGGAGTTAATTCGGGGTGGGTTTGTAACAGGGGCAGGGAGGTGTGAAGCTGTGTGAACAAGCTTGTGTGTCATTGCTGAATTTAAACACGGTGAGCAAAGAGAGAGATTTCGTCAAGGGGCACAAGGAAAACACGACAGCAGAAGGAAAGTGCAGGAAAATGAAGCAGAGACAATAAAATGTAACCCCAGACCAAGGGGTGCTGTGGAGAAAGCCTTAATGGAAAATGCTCTGGGTATTGTCTAAGTCACATGGAAAGGAAATTATTATCCAGGCGAGAAACCCAGAGCTGGTGTGTGCAAAGGGAAGCAGCTCCGTGCTGCAGCAGGAGCGGGATTAGATTGGATTCGGGATTGTTCAGGACCTGTCCTGGCTCAGCTGTGCCCAGGGGAGCAAATCTTCCTCCCAGAGAGGTTCCTCAGCTGAGCCCTGGCTTCTGGAGGCAGCGTGGCCATTGGATGGCTCTCCTTGGCCTGTCCTCTGTGTGTTGTAGACCTGCCAAGATCTGCAAAGACTTAGCTACACTGGTATTTTCTCCCCTTGAAAAAATATACTTTCTAATTCATTGAATTAAGGGATACATGTTGTTTTGCATTAAAGGGGATATGGTGAAACCTTAGCATGTTAATTTATTCATATTTAATTTGGCTGTTGCAGAAGGAAATACTACAATATTTTCCTGGGAAAAAAAAGAATGTCTTTTGATTGATACTCAATTGATTTGAGGATACTCAAGGACAGGGCAAGGAATTTTAATCTTTTTTTCCCATGCAGGTTCCTGCCAGCTCCTGTAGGTTGAAAAACTTTGGTTTAGAAATAGTCATGGAGCCACTTCCCCTAAAGTTCTGTGGGGCATAACCTGACAACAGCCAGTGTGTGATCACGTCTAGGGATGAGGTCAATGCTGCAGGCAGGGTGGGTGGGAACTGTCTGTAGATGGAGGACAGAAATAAAGAGGAAGAGCTGCTCCATCTTTATGATCACTTCTTCTACTTATGTGGAGTTCTGATAACCTTTAATAGTAGGAGTAAGTTCAGGCAGTTTCTTCTCATCCTGCCCCCTGTTCCCTGGCAGCAGAGCCCGATCCCCCCTGGCTGCACCCAGGGACTTGTGCAGAGCCAGAAGGTCCCCCCCTGAGCCTCCTTTGCTCCAGGCTGAGCCCCTTTCCCAGCTCCCTCAGCCGCTCCTGGTGCTCCAGACCCTTCCCAGCTCCATTCCCTTCCCTGGACATGCTCCAGCCCCTCAATTTCTTGTCGTGAGGGGCTCAGAACTGAATCCAGGATTTGAGGTGAGTGCAGGGGAATGATCCTGTACCTTCCCATGGCTGATTTCCTCCTGTGCTTTCTCCTGCCTGTTAAACCCATCCCTGCCCCACGGAGCAGCCGTGCTGTGCCCCATTGCAGTGCCCAATGCGGAGCCTGTTGGGACAGCTGCTGTCCCTCCCCACCACCCACCAAACGGCCGAATTCCCCAGCAAAGACAAAGACTTATTTATGCTCACTCCTCTTAAAGTACATATATTTTAGCCCAGGAGGATTTGCCGGCAATAAAGTTTCCTTCTGAGGTTCCTAAATCACGAGGTGCTTAGGCTCTCCAGACCGTGATGCCCACGGACAATATTTGCACTGTAGCCTGACACATCTTCCTGCTTTAGAATAACAAAAAACATGCAGCTGGGACCCGCTAGGCTGTGAGGACTTTAAATCACCTGCCTTTTTTAGGTTTTTTTTTCTCTTTCCAGAGGGGCAGGTGCAGCTCAGATTATCTGCAAACTACTTTTTATTACTTAACAACACGGGCTTTAATGCAGTCGGAGATGTCTTTATTCATTCTTACACTCCTGAGTATTTTTGTGTAAACATTTTTCATCTGTGGCAAGCCAGTTTGTTTGTTGTGTTTTGTCATGTCAGAGCAGACTGTGATTAGACACTGAGATGAGACTACTAAATATTTTCAGATGTTTTCTATTTCCTCAGCAAAGAGCTGGATTTGAACCAAAGCTCTGAGGTGAAAGGGTGATGCGTAATATATTGAGACATCTGAAATAAAATAATGTAATGTTTTTAATATTTAAGAAGAAAAAGGCAGCAGTAAAACATTGTGGAAGGAGGAGAACATGAATACCTATATATTTTAATTTTAAATGCATGCAGATGTTGAATTTTAATCAGAGCATGTCAGAATCGAACTGTAACAAAGACAAAAATGTGAGATCTGTTTTCTTGAATTGCTTCCATATTTTGGGCTCCAGATTTTTATTACATATAGCACTGCATCATCATATATTTATGTAAAGTGCCAGCATCCATTGACTTGGTGTATGCCTGATGGTTAACATGTAAAACACTTTACAGCGAGAAGTATATTCTTTCTCTCATTATGTACAGTATATATCATATTATACAAGCCCGTGCCTTCTTGCACAGTGGCAGGGCTCGTTTTCACTGCTTGGTACATCTGGTGTTTCTTTTGGACCCTTCTACCTCTTTTCTCAGTTCCAGAGGACTTTCCTGGTGAAGATCTCAGCCCGGGCTCACGAGAGGGGTCTGGGGCAGAGGGAAAGCTGTGCTTTTAAAGGGGGTGATAAATGCTGGAGCACTGGCACACATGGAAGATGCAGAAGCCAGGCACCCCTTTGTCCCTTCTGGTTCTGTGTTTGCAGCCGAGTGTCACTGGAACATCCTGCTGCCACCCGGGAGCCACAGAGCAGCAAAAGTTGGGAATGGAGGTGGCCTGGGAGCTCCCTGCTCTTCCCCAGCCAGTGCCACCCTGGGGCAAACAGCAGGGCTGGCTGGGGGTGTGGGGGAATGATGCCTCCACTCCGGGGCTGGGCATCCCTGCTTCCACACACCAGCGTTTCCACGTCCCTGGATTTGTTCTGAGCACGAATCCATGCTGTAAAATGTCTTTTTCCAGCACACCTGCCTCACCTGCCGCCGTGCTGGGGAGTCTGCCTTTTGCAGAGGGTCAGTTTTAATGCAGAAAACTAAAAATGAGGAAGTCTAGACATGACAAGGGTCTGCTTTAGGCAGAGTTACAGAAGGAGATCGGCTGTGCCGCATTCACGCTCCATTCTGGCAGCAGGAAAACCTGTGGCATTTTAGGAAATAACTGCACTGGTACCAGTGGAAGGCAAGGGATCCTCAGCAGGGCTCCCTGTGCCTGCTGCAGAGGGCACAGCTCCAGCACAGGGCTAGGAATGGGTGCAGGAAAGCCATCCTGGGAATCCCTGGTCTCAAGAGACCCGTCAGCCCCTCGCGCCCATCCCGGAGGTGGGCACTGGTGCCTGTGTGGGCCAGGGTGGTGCTCCAAAGCCACTCCTCTGTTCAGGATGCCCCACAGCTCTCAGGAGGGGTCTGCATCAGGCCTGCTTCCTTTTTTGGTTTCTTTTCTGGATTGCTTTTCTTCAATGAATAGACTTTTTTTCTTTTTTTTTTTTTGAAAGCCCTTCTCACGCCTTCAGCTCCTGGAGTGAAACACGTGACCGCTCTTTGCTGATGTTTTTCCTAAAACAGTGATGTTTGTGGAACGTGTCTCGAAAGCTGCAGCCCTGGCTGGTCTTGGCTGCCAACTGCTCTGTCCTGGGAGCCTCCAGCCCCGGAGCTGAGGTCCAGCAGCACAGCCCGAGCTGGGACAGGGGGAGGGCAGCTCTGTGCCATGCTCAGGCTCCAGGTTTTGGCAGGGGAGTCTGCAGGTTTGTGGTAGTGAAAATTCACGTCTGAGGCTAAAAGTTAATCAGAATAAACTGGTTTTATTCCACCTGGTTTACTTAACTGACCCTCTGCAAACACTCTCCCAGGGTCATACACCTTTTCCTCTCCTATCTGTGGATATTCCCGCTGGGTTGGAAACTCCCCCGGTTCAGCTGTGCTTGGTCATTCCTCCCATCCCTTGGAGGCAGCTCACTTAATGGGAGATGTCTTCAAAAAGCTATTCCAGGTTGTTCCGTGACAGGAGAGATGTACAGCACATGAGGAGGGGTGTCCCTGGGAAGGTTTTGCATCTCACGGTGTCCCCACAGAGGAGTCGTTTCCACCAAAGGCCTCACCCCGCTGACGTAGCTGTGGGGAAATAGAAGAGATCATTTTCAGGATGGAAGTTTTTCCTTCTCTGTCCCACTCCACCTCTTAATGGGTCCTTTTTGTTCAGGGGGTTTCCTGTCCCCTCTTACAGCATCACGATCTGGATTCAGGAGTGTTTTATTCTCTTTAATGGATGCTGTTAAGATGACAGATGAGTGTGGGATTTCTGACCTTTTATTAGAGACTGGTGATATTATTAGGGATTCAGAACAAACAAAAGGACTATTCCAAAGGCCAGATTAATAAAGGCCTCAATGTGCCTGGCTCCTAGCACCAGGTGAGGTGTTGGGAGTTTATGTGCTTGAAGTGAGCACCCTTGTACCTTTGGTTTTCCTGCAGGGAAGACTGATCCTCTGCTGTCTCCTGGGTGTTTGTGCTCGTTCCCTGTGCAGAGCAGGCAGAAACAGAGTGTGACAGCCCTAAAAAGATGTCCCTGGCTCTGGGGGCTCTGGATTTGTGCAAGAGTAAAACACCTGAACAATG
Source organism: Mohoua ochrocephala (assembly GCA_013398855.1). Taxonomy (NCBI): domain Eukaryota; kingdom Metazoa; phylum Chordata; class Aves; order Passeriformes; family Acanthizidae; genus Mohoua; species Mohoua ochrocephala. The sequence continues at coordinate 225,218 of VZTA01018969.1, forward strand.
AAGGAAGCCAGGATCAGAATCCGGCTCCTGTTTCTGACACCCCAAAAACACACTCAGGGCTGGATGGCAGAACTGGGATCTTGGTGGTCCAATTCCTGCAGGGGGAAGGGTCTGGGATTGCCTAGCACAAATAGGTGTCCTCATCAAACTGTGTCATCTGATGCCAGGACCTTTTCTGACGAAGACAAAGCAGGACCCAGGCTCCCAGGTGATGCCAGCTTGGACACTGGTGACCCTACCTCCCTCAGGAGCATTTGAATGCCCACACTCTTTGGTAAAACTGATCCTGTTCCTCGTGTGTCCGTGGTTTTGCTCCTGAAGCTGGTGGGGTTGCATTCTGAGGCCTCAGCAGGGAGGCCATTCCTAGAGCAGAGGTGCAGATGGAGCAGCGATGCCGAGGCACTGCCAGATGTGGAGCAGCGTGTCAGGTAGGACAGGGCTACCTAAAGCCCTGAAGATGCTGGTGGACCTAGACTGTTCAGAAAGGCTTTTCGCAGGCTCAGCATTGGTTATTTTCTGGTTTATCCACAATTTTCTAAGACTTTTGGAGCTGCAAACAGTTTGGCTGGTACCCCACCATCTTAGCTCATACAAAACTCTCATTGACGCCAATAATTTTCCAGCCCGTCATTCCCAGTGACAGCAGCAGTTTTGTCTGGGCAAGAACTCTGCCATGAGGGCACATACATTTTCCAGGGTTTTCTCAGGTAAAGGTTTTATTTTCCTAATTCTTTCCCCCTGGTAGGTGCTGAGCTGTCAGAATGACAGCCATGCAGAATTCCAGCTTAGTTAAAACAATATCCTAAAGGTTGCAAAGCCGTGCCGCTTGCCAAGAGCGAAAGTTGAATGTTCCACTCTTCTCACTTGACTATATTTAGTTCGGGATCCTAATGAAGTCTTTCTTTGTGCAATTTCATGTCTACAGGGCAACTGTGAGAGAGGACTTCCTAATTCTGTCAGGATGCTGGCAGCCCTTGTGCTGGGACAGTGTGTCCTCTGGGCCTCTGCTGCATGGCTCTTGTACAGTACTGGATTGTGCCCCGTGTGCTACTGCGGAGATCCTGTGGCATTATTCTTTATTTTCCCTTTTCCTCTCTTTCTCCTTTTTTTCTTTTTTTTTCTCCTCTATGAAAGAAACGTGTGTGTATTGCAGTAGGTTAATTGCTGGTTGTTTTCCTGCAGACATTTGATAATAATGCTGCCTGGTGATGGTGGGTTCAACCAGAGTGGTTTGAAGGGTCGCTTGGGATGAAAGTACCCTTCCTTTTCTGGTGTCCAAATGAGCAGGCATGGGATAGTGAAACACAACATGAAGATGCAGGAAATCCTCCCCCTGCTCCTCAGCTGTAGGACCAAGCCAGGGATGACCATGGGGTGAAAGAGAATCACAGAATCATTTAGGTCAGAAAAGACCTCCAAGGTCTCCGAGTCCCACCTTTGACTGATCACCACCATGTCAACTAAACCACTGAGTGCCACTTCCGATCATTTCTTGAACACCTCCAGAGATGGTGAGTTCACCACTTCACTGGGCAGCCCTTTCAAATGCCTGACAACCCTTTCAGTGAAGAAATTCTTCCTGATGCCCAACCTGAACCTCCCCAGTGCACCTTGAGGCCTTTTCCTCTCTGTTCCCTGGGAGCAGAGCCTGACGCCCACCTGGCTGCCCCCTCCTGTCAGGGAGGTGTGCAGAGCCACAAGGTCCCCCCTGAGCCTCCCTTTCTCTGGGCTGAGCCACCCCAGCTCCCTCAGCCGCTCCTCATAGGACTGACTCTTCATCCCCTTCCCTAGCTCCATCAAGTCTTGTGTCACATCACTGCCCCATCATGCAGCACATTGGTACCTTTCCCTGCCCTCCTCTGCACACAGCTGAGGATTTGAGGATTCGCCTTCTTCCTCACATCCACGTTACATCACCACAACACGACAAAAAAGAGATAGAGAAACGTAAAAAAATCATATCTCTGGGATTCTGCTGAGGTTTCTCAGCACGAGGATGAGGCTGTGCTGGAAGGAGATCTGCCATGTGGGAATGTCCCGGAGAAACACCATCTCCCCAGGGCAAAAACCCTGGAAATCCATGGAGGAAAAGGCCATTCACGGGCTGGTTTTGCACTTGTATTCCAGCAGAAGTGCAGGGCTGGGCAGCCTGCTGTTCATCAGCCTCCTGGATATTCATCTCAGTCCCCAGCTGGCAGTAAATGTATTGTCGGATATCCCTCTAAAGTTGTGTAAGTTATTGCTTTCTTGGAGTGCTTTTTATACCTGTGTGTGTTTTTCTCCCCGTTTCCAGCATCTCACAAAGCTCTCTTTAGAGACGCTCGGCACTGCTAAATATAGTTTTTGCGAAATTCCAGGACACGTCTTCACTTGGCACACGAAAATTAGTTAACAGACTGTCGTGAGACCTTTCTGTGCTCTCCCACTGTTCTCACTCCCACGACACCTGACGTGGAGCACACGGGCTCGCGAGCGGCCTCGGCTTTGCTCGGCGACTCGCCGTTAATCAGGATGAGGAACGGCCTTCCCAGTTCATAAATCCAAGGAAAACTCCGTTTCCCACATTTTCTGTCAAAGGGACATCAGCAGGCTGTTTGTATTAATCCCTGCCCTCTCCAGCCTCGTGTTAGGGGAGGTGAGATGTGGCTGTGGGGGGCTCTGGGGTATTGACAAACACATTTCCACCTTCAGTCCCGGACCTGTTCTCCCTCCGCAGTCTCTGAGTTGCACACGTAGCCCTCGAGCACAGATTGTTCAGTCACTGAAACCACAAACTAAATATTTGGGCTTCCAGCACATCAAGTAAACATGTCCTATCTACACCCCAGCTGCCAGGAGAGATGCTGAATTTGGGGATGAGCTCGCTGCATTAAAAATTCCTAAATATCGATGATCACTTAACTGGGGATTGCTGTAAATAGCTGTAGCTGCTGAGCAGTGGTATGAAATTAAATCATAGGGAACAATAGTGATTTAAGTGGCATTTCTGGCTTTTTATGGGAAAGGGAGGGGAGCAGAGGGAACGTTTCACAGCAAAAATCACAAAGATGGTTAATTCTCCCTCGGTACTGCCAGTGCCTTGGAAAAGATCGTGGAAGCTGAGCTGTTCTCCCTCAAAAGTTCAGTGCACTGATGGAAAAACCCAGGGCAAAACTAGAGTGAAAGAAATGTTGATAGAGAGAGTCAGCAGTAATTAGTAACTGTGGCTGTTGTGCAGGGTAGAAGGTCTTTGTTAGGTTGTTAGCACAGAGGATTGATTAATGCTCGGGATGGACAAACACAGAAATGAGGCGGTGAAACCCAAATCTTTTCCTCTGCAGCAGCTGAGCATGGCACTGGCTTGTGGAGGATCCCTCTCCACCGCTATCTCACCTCGGCTTTTTTGGCATCTCAATCACTGAGCTCTTTTTCCCACCCACTGCTTTCCAGGTGGAGCTTTAGCTGGATTACTTTCAACATTTCCCCGAGTGCCTGGGGCTTTACCAAGTTACTCCCAGGGACTGTGTCCAGCCCTCATGGAAAATGTGTGGTGTCATTCCGCCAGCAGTCGGGGAGGTCGGATGCTCTGCCTGTGCTCAGCATCCATTGCACCACACACCTCGTGCCTTGCCAAGGTGCACGTGTGCCTTTCCCCACTCTGGGTGAATCACCTTTAGGGTTTCCTTTAGAGGAGAATATTTTTAGGGGTGAAGTGTTATAAAGAGAAAAAGAAAGTGAGGAGATAAATTCTGCAGTCTGCCATGCTTGGAGAATTAACAACATTGTCTGCACTTCTAGATATATCTGATTGCGGATATCACATATGTCTGACCAGCTTCTCTTCTCTTCTCTTCTCTTCTCTTCTCTTCTCTTCTCTTCTCTTCTCTTCTCTTCTCTTCTCTTCTCTTCTCTTCTCTTCTCTTCTCTTCTCTTCTCTTCTCTTCTCTTCTCTTCTCTTCTCTTCTCTTCTCTTCTCTTCTCTTCTCTTCTCTTCTCTTCTCTTCTCTTCTCTTCTCTTCTCTTCTCTTCTCTTCTCTTCTCTTCTCTTCTCTTCTCTTCTCTTCTCTTCTCTTCTCTTCTCTTCTCTTCTCTTCTCTTCTCTTCTCTTCTCTTCTCTTCTCTTCTCTTCTCTTCTCTTCTCTTCTCTTCTCTTCTCTTCTCTTCTCTTCTCTTCTCTTCTCTTCTCTTCTCTTCTCTTCTCTTCTCTTCTCTTCTCTTCTCTTCTCTTCTCTTCTCTTCTCTTCTCTTCTCTTCTCTTCTCTTCTCTTCTCTTCTCTTCTCTTCTCTTCTCTTCTCTTCTCTTCTCTTCTCTTCTCTTCTCTTCTCTTCTCTTCTCTTCTCTTCTCTTCTCTTCTCTTCTCTTCTCTTCTCTTCTCTTCTCTTCTCTTCTCTTCTCTTCTCTTCTCTTCTCTTCTCTTCTCTTCTCTTCTCTTCTCTTCTCTTCTCTTCTCTTCTCTTCTCTTCTCTTCTCTTCTCTTCTCTTCATCTTCCATTCATTTAGTCTAGTCTAGACTCTCAGCTCACAGACACAAATAGTCTAGATTGCAAAATCTGGCTGAAATGTACTCAGTGTAGAGTTGTGAAGCTATTCACCAATGTTTTTTGGATCACAGAAGACTGCTGTCCATGTATCCCTCTACACTCTAGGGGCCAGGTTGTGATGCAGAGCTGAGACCTAAATCAGTTTTTTTGTTTTTAAAGTCGCTGTTCTAGTCCGTTGATCCCCTGACCTGCAGACCACAGGCTGCCACTACTTTGGCACCCATGGGACCATAAAGAACAAGGAATCCAGATTTGGAGGTTCAGCATTCCCCTCCCCTCAGCTGTAAAATGAAGCTTCTAACAAAAGCACCTCTGCATAGCACATCCCTGAGATGAAGAAGGCAGTGGGAGCCCTTGGGCAGCTCCAAAACTGCCTCTTGGACTCAGAACATTGAGAGAGAGAGCAGTGAACACAACAACCCAAATTACCCTTCCCACAGAACAGTCCAGCTGGGCTCCAGAGCAGCACGTCTGCATGCACACCATGGTATTTAATGCCTCAGCACTGAAATAAAGGTATTATCTTATTAAGATGCTTTTCTTCATCGTGCTGCAGTGGCTGGATGTTCTCCCCTCATAGAGAATAATTTTAGAGTGTTAGGGGAAAAGCATCAAGAAAAGCACATCTTTGTAGGAAGATTTCTAAGCTGTTTATCTCCTGGGAGGGTAAAAAAAATGGAGATACTTTGTATCTGGGAACTCTTAAATTCATATTTATACACATTTCCCCTGGGGCAGGATTTATTGTTAAATAACAATAGGGGAACAGCATGATTTCAGCGAAGACATTTGGGCTAGTGAATGTTGGAGCGAATTCTGCTTCAGCGTTACCACTCAAAGTCAGAGCTGCTTTTTAATTGCTTTAAAAGTACATCCTGAGCAGAAATGTCCCAGCCCAGGTGCTGCTTCTCAGTGGCACCAGTGCCAGCGTGTCCTGCTTTGCTGCAACCAAAGGTCTATGTCATGTAAGCCCTTGAAATCTTCATTTTAGTAATAAAAAAGTCTGGCAGAGAAGGAAAACACAGTATCTGAGGGCATAGAGTATTTCAAAATTGTATGAAACTGCTGGATATTTGAAGACATCTCCTTTCTGCTTTTCCTGGTTATTGCCTACTCACCTGGTGTGGGATGGTGCTGGCTGATTCCCATCTGCTGGAGTGTGCCGGGTTCCTCTGGGGCTGGAGGGTCCCTGTGGATCCCACCCTGCTGGCAGTGGGGCACAACGCCTGCTGGAATTGCTCCTGTGGTGAGCTGGCAAAGCTGTCTGCCCTCACCACGGGGTGGGTATTTTATTAAAGAAGAGGAATCTCCCTTGTCATGGTCGAGGACTTGTTTTACGTGTCCTCTTCCAGCAGTTGCTTCTGCAAACGTGGCCTCCTCTCCTCCCTTTCCCTCTGCCTGCTTCCTTGGGCTGAGGTCCCCATGAGCTCCCTACAACAGCAGGATTTGTACCCTCAGTTCTTGGAGTTGTAAGTGATACTTGTGTCACAACCTGCAGCAAAGCCCTCTGTGCACATCCCTGCTCTTGGGGATCCAGCTCCTTCCTTTCCACCAGGAAAATATTTGCCCAGTAGTCCCAAGGCTTATTTAGAGAGTTAAATCTCTGTGTGTCCCTAGTACTGGAAAAAGGACAGGGAAACCTGACCAGGCAGGCACCAATTTCTCCCAAGCTGTGTCCTTTCTGTGCTACACCTGCTCAAGGCACAGCGATGTGGAGATCCATGCTGAGCAAATTTCCATCTCCCATGAAGAAGACCTTTAGGGTCTTTGGGATCATGGCAATGCTCCAACATCCCTGAGCCCTCTCAGGCAAGCAGCTGGAGACTTTTCTTCTGGAAAAGCTCACAGGAAAACCAGTGAAGAAACCCAAAGAAGAAGTTGGTCTCAGCTCTACTCTTTACATGTTGTCCTTCGGTTTCTTCCCATGAGCAGCATCCAGCGCTGGCCTCCCGTCCCTACTGCGGCTGCTCCGGCCGCCGCTCTGGCACACACGGCAGCTTGTGCTGCTGTCCGAGTGCCAAAGGGAACGTCTAATGGGGTATTGTTTGTGTGTGTTCCTGAGATGGAAGTGATTAACATAAAATACGTAAAAGGATCATGTCAGGAATTCTCTCCAGAGCTGCACGGTTAGCGGGCCCGCTCTGGTTCGCATTACAGGATTACAGCATGTTCCGTAACTGCTCCGTGTTGGACACAGATTTGGGGCTCTTTCTCCAGTGTTTACAAACACGGATGAGAGCTGAGCGAAGAATGCAGCCAACTGCTCATGGATTTATGGACCTCTATTCCATCAACACACACACACATAAGGATATTTACGTTGTCTTCGTATCACGGCAGATACCAGAGAGTCCTTAAATAACCCCGCAGGGCCGAGCGGCTCATCCACACTTCAGATGCAGGCAAACAACCTTGGGAAAGCTTGGCAGCTCTTCTTGCTCTCAACTGATAGACATGCTCTTCACCAAGAGCCTGGAAACGTCGCTCCTTTGAGCTCCAGACTAATTCGACACCTAAAATATGTGGAGAAGAACTGCGCTGAGATGGTGGGAAACTCAAGCAGTCTGAGGCGTCGGAGCCAGTGAAGCTGCTAAAACATAAGGTAACGTTCAGGCTCAGATCTCCAAAGCCTGATCTGTTTGTCAGCACGGCTACATTGACTCTTGCCTCGTGATCCTCTCACACAAAGAGCCCCGGGACATCTCCTTCCCTTTCCATGCTGTGGAAGTGGGTTTAGTGGAGAATCACTAAAATAAAGGGAGGTGGGGGAAAAAAGGAAAGCAAAATAAATCCAAACCCCCAAAAGTTTCTGTTGCGAAAGCGTCAGAATAACTGTCCTGGGGCTAATTTTACGCTGGGTGTAGCTTTATTGATGTCAGTGTGGAAAGGAGAGGCCTGATTCACCCCTGCACTGCAGCAATTTTTAGCCGAGGCTTCTGGGAAAGCTACAGTGGTGTTAAAGTGATGTTGCAGAATGAAATAACAGCCTGGTGCGTGACTCCACCAGTGTCAATGGATTCACATCGAGATTCATCTTCCCCACTGGAGGCTCTGAGGAAGGGTAACCAAAGGGCACAAAGCACAGCCCTTGTTGGGTGGTTTATTTTGCCCTGCTTGTGTCTGAGGCTCACTGCCCCAAATTGGCCAGACCAGGACTTGGTGGACCTGCAGATGACCCTCATGTCTGAATGAGGGGGGCATTTTTGGAACGAGCCCCATACTCCCATTCTCCTCTACCTTGAGCAGACTGGCACCTGTTGGAGAGAAGGTGATGGTCTTCATCATGAAATCTCCTCTTTCGTGTTTCTCTCTGCTTCTACCTCTTCTCCTAATCCTGCAAGCTTGCCTTCACTTCGTCCAACTCTAACTTTCACATGGGACCTACTCCTTTTCCAGTTCTACTGCTCCACAAAAATCCAGCTGGCATCTCTCTGCTGCTGACTTTCCAGCCATGAATGGCTCAGAGAGATCTCACTCCTCAACTTACCAACATCCAATTTTGTTTCCACTCTGTTTCTCCGCTTTTTTCTCTGTTGAATGCCAAGGATAACGTAGCTATGCCTCCACTGTTGTCCATATTGTGCATCATCTTCTCCTGGTCATCTCAGTGCCCTCTCATCCACGGTCAATTCTTGTAGACTTTCTGCAGAACATCCCTAACACAGTGGGATTCTCCCATTCCCACAGCTAAAGGTCTCATCCAGGATCTCATTTCTCGTCCTGGTTTCTGCAACACCCTTTCATCTGGTCTCCATAAGAAGCTCCTCATAGCTTAAAAAATTTACTGTCTGCTTCTTTTCAAACCTCTCCTTTTGTGGATGTGGCCAGTTTCATCCCGTTATTTACCTGTCATCTTCTGTTGCCTCTGGACTGAACGAGGTCAGTCCTCTTGATCAGCCTCTCTGCAGTGCCCAACACAACAGGCCCAACGACCCTCAGAACACAAGTAGCCAAAGGTAATACAGGAAAATCTGTAGTGGTTTCCATGGCAAAGGCGTGAAGAAAAAAATCTGTTCCTCTGCACCGAGCTCAGTGAAACACGAGGATGCTGGAAAGGATCCTGATTACGCCTAAACTCACAGCAAATCCCTCCCCAACTTCCACAGTGATTTCATCCCTCTGAGTTAAAGGGCTCTGCATCTCATTTACTTTCCCTCTTTTTATTTATTTTATAATTGACTTTTTGAACTCCTGCCTGAATTGGAGCCAAAGCTGAGAGTGACTTAATTCCAGCAGGATGTGAAGGCCTGGGCCTTCCCAGTGCAGAGCCTCCCCATTGACTTTAGAGTGATGTTCAGACATCACTCTAAGTGGAGCCTGTGATCTGTCCAGTGCAATATCCCCATCCTTGGGAGAGCGGTACAGTGGGATGTGGATCTTCTTCATTGCTGGTGTCCAGGAGACACAGTATTGCCCGCCAGTCCCCACAGCAGTGCCCTCAGACATGTAAATAACTGCATTTTCTTAGTTCTTCTTATTCAGCAGCTGTTCAAACACTTTCCCGGCCTCTTCCTTTTTACTACGCTAAATTTTGGGGGAACAGAGTCACTGGTTGCTTTCTGGTCTGTGAGGGAAGCAGGGAAGGAGTCTGCATGCTGAGTTGAAGAAAAGATGGAGCTTTTGCTTGTGTGGATTTCAGGGTCAACTGGATTTTAAAATAGTTGAGATAGATGCTAAATCTTCTTAAATTCATCAACATGAATGGCTCTACCTTGGTAATCCATCATGGTTTCTCTGTTTTGGGAGTATTAGCAAAAATGAGAGTGAGCAGACAGAGATTTTAGATGATCTAAATACAATATTCTTTCATTTTGCAGAACTGTGGTTCAGTTCAAGACTTACACAAATTAAGCAGAGCTGATGTGTGAGAGGTGGACACCCTGTACCTGTTTGAAAAACCAAATGGGCTGAAAAGCACGCACTTGCTTCTTTTGTAAAGAAATCGTTCTAATGTGTAGGAAAAAAAATCTACAAGTGCATCATACGGTGCCTTTTCATGTGCCATGTTTCTTAATTAAATGGAGATGAGCGAGTTTCCCGCCGGTGGAAAGCAGGTCTGCAGAGAATTACGAGGCACTACCTCGAGATATGTCCCCTGTAAATCAAAAGACAGGAGATACCGAGGTGCTGTTGAAAGGAAGGTTCTTGAGTGGCGTAACCAGCTTGTGGAAGTCAGTCGTGATCATTTACAGCAGCTCCGGATGTGACCCAGAGCCATTTTTTGGCTCCTTTCTGAAATTAAGCACTTCCGATGAGCCGGAGGAAAGTTCAGGCCAGATTTTATCTGATGTGGAACACAAAGGGTCTGATCCTCACCTGCTGGAAATGGGAGTAACGCCACTGACTCACACAGAGCTCCCGGTTCTGGGAACGCGGCCTGAGCTACTCATTTTAGTCCAGGACTGTTGGCAAAACACGACATTCACCCCCAAATTACGAGGAGCTCGCTACCAGGCAGCGAGTTTCCAGCGCGGCTACTTTGGCCCCATCACACGCTGCTAATCTCTTCAATGATTTATGTGCTCTTTTAAGTTTGAATTCTCCCTCTGTCATGAACCTTCCTCACTAGCAAGTTGACAGTTTAAATTAGTGTTTAGACATGGCTTTCATAATGTCAGCTTTTGTTTTGTCTCAGTCATCTGTTGGAATTCCTTCCATTGTATCTGAAGTGACTCATGACAATAAATGACTTCTTTCTTCTTTTGTTCTTAATCGGAGAAGAATGGAATGAACCATGCAATATTTGTAAAAGAGCAGTCTTAATTAGTCCTCAGCTGTAGCTAAAGATGCTTGTCTTGTCTCTTTAGCATATTAATGCAGGAAGCCATGCGTTCACGTGGGCAATTGCCATGTTCCTGAAAAGCCTCGTTACAAGCCAAATTCTCCAGCGTAAAGGTATTCCCCGGCCCCGCTGCTGCGCTGAGCCCTGCCAAATGAGGAGCCTGTGCCCCGGGGCTTTGTGTGAGGCTGCTCAGGCCTGCGAGGAGAAAAACGGGCACACTTTGGAGTGACTCATCTCAAGGACTGGGTTTCTTTTTTGTTTTGTGCCTCTTAGAGGTATAAACTCTGTGAGCCGAAAGCTGGAGCTTCGCCTCAAAACCTCACAGCTGCTGCCTGTGCCTTTCCCTCCTCCCAAGGGGGTGACGCTCACTGATTATGGACCTCAAAACTTTCTTTGCAAGGCTGAAGTGCCTCAAATACCCAAGTGCTGATGAAAGGGTTTGGGAGGGAAGGAGTTAATATTTTGCACAAAATTATTACTGGCCTCTTTTAGGGACAAAATACATTTTTGTGCAGAAAAGCAAAAGGCTGGATCTTGTATTGCCAAAGTTGCTGTGGCCATGTCGTCTTTAATACACTCCTGGATCCAGTGAACAGCAACAGATTTCTCCATCTTCTTCTGTTTTCTGTTTGTCATTTGGGAGAAGAAAATTGATTCTGTAAGGAAGTGTGGGAAAATGGCATTCCCAGCTCGCCTCCCTGTTCGCTGAGCGCTCTCCTAGTCCATGTAGGGCCATGCCCAAGATGCCAAGTTATGCAGTAATTGTGAAACGCAGCTAAATAAAGGTTTAGGTTGAGAGCTGACTTCTCCCTGGTTGTGTCTTGAGGAAGGGCTGTAATGTGGGTTTGGGGATGTGTTTGTAGCTGTGTTTTTACTGGATTGCAGGCCCTCAGTCTCCTTTCCCAGTAAGTCTCCTTTCCTCAAAACCTGGCTTCCCCAGTGGTCTGGGAGCGTGGCTTGCAGCCTTGTGTTACTGGTACAGGGTTAGGCTCCCATTTGGTGTCATACTTCCCATCTATCCATATTTCTCTCCACTTTTATGCTTTATTCCCTCATAATGAAAAATTCTGGGAGCATCCCTTAGAGCCTACTGAGGTGCTTCCTATTTTAGCTCATTAAAGAAGATGCTGACACAGAGCAAGACACAACTGTAGAGGGTCAGCAGGAGATGTTTAAGAGGATGGAGAGCCAAAAGTGGTTACCAGGAACCAATTTCCTCAAGATCCTCCCTCTTAGAGAAGACAGTTGTGTTTTGCAGGTTCTGACCCAAAGCTGGTGCTTTTTTGGAGAAGGAAAAATGAAGCACAGACGAAAAAGGCTGTGATGAGAGCACTGGTGAGGTGCTGTTTGCTGTGCACAACAACAGCCTCGCTGAGCCCAGAAACATATGAATAACACCATGAATTCTTCTGTGCCAGTACATGGCGCTCTTTATTTTAATTGTCTGTTTAAATATACATACAGCTATTTTTCTTTTGCCCAGAACCTTGTAACAAAACCAAATGTCTTAACGAACGCAAGGAGAAAGCAAGCAGCTGGAGAAGGACATGAAAATGTACAAACCCAGCAAAGTCCTGGGGAAATCATTGCAACTTTATTTAAAGTACTTTCAAAAGTAAGTTGCTCCTCTGGAACTGGACAGAAATAAGTGCTGTGCTGCTTTCCCTCTATGCTCCAAAGAAATCCATGTTCCCTGTCGGGGCTGTGGTCTTGTACAGTCTCCAAAAATATTCGTACAATTCATGGCGAGCTCTGCTGGATTGTGCTGTCACCAGGTTCATAACAACCACGGTCTTCTCTCCAGCTCTACCCCCCACCTCTTGCTAAGGAAGATTTGGCAGAGCAGTTTTAGGGAAGCAAAGGTTCGTTGGGAGAAGTGGCACCATTTGTTGGCCTAATTGGTAAAACCGAGGAAAACAGATCGTGTCTGGGACACAAATCTCTCTGCAGGTGCAGTAAGGTTTTAGGCAAGTGCCCAAACCAGCCTTGGAAATCCAGGTTTTTGCAGGCACAGATATTCCTGAAGTATAAAGTTATGCCTCAGAGCAGACTTTGGGCAAGAGCTTTATTTTTAATATACCGAGATTGTCTGCTCTCTGTCCATCTAACATCTCACAGTGAATTTCTAAGAAAATTGTAAAATTGCAATGGCAAGGCCAGGCTGTGAGAGCACAGGATGAGTTCTTTACTTGCAGAAGAGCTGTCACATCTTTATTGACTCCAAACAAATGCTTTCTACTTGCACACCCTCACAAATCTCTGCTGTGATGCTCTTCCCTAAAGCAGGAATTGTCAAACGACAGAAATTCACTAATATTGCTTTTTCCTACAGCATAATCAAATGTGTTCTTAGCTTGCCATCAGCTGAGGTCAGCTTTTCCTTCCATCCGCTTACACTGGATTGGGACGAGCAGGTCCTGACCATGATCAAAGCCTCAGGGCGATGGTAGCATAGAGGTGGTTCAGACTTCTTCTGGGAAAGCTATCCCAAGGGTTTATCAGTTTGGCACAGTGTTAATGTGGCTGGGATTTCACAGAAAAACTGGCAGGTTTGGATGCCTTTGAAATGTAGAAGAAGATGGGGCTGATCATATGGAAAGACTTCCAGGCCTCCTGCAAAACCAGATAGTTCTGTAAGGGCCTCTTAACCAGCACTTCATCACAACTTTCCCATTGGCCTCAAACTCACTGTTAACCTTGGCCTCGGTGCAGAGAATATTGACTTTCAGGGTCAATAAATCTTAATATGGATCAAATTGGAAGTCATGTTTACTTACGTTACAACTCCTTTCCAGTGCAATTACTCTTTACACAATGCAAAGACATTCTGCACATTTTTCTTCCTCTTCTTCGCCATTTTGAGGTGCGTTACTCTTCCAACAAGAGCCTGGGCTTTCCAAGGCTCGGATTTTTCTCCAAAGCTTTCTGTCACAGCCGCTTTGATTTTTGTGTTATTTATCTCCTCCTAGAAAAGGCAAACATGATTTTTTTCTTTTTTTTTGCATCGGCCCTAGCGTGGATCCGTGTCAAACGACTGCCTCCTGGCGTAGCCGCGTCGCTCGCTCGTCCAGGAACGGCGCGCGGTTGCGTGGGATGCCGGAACCACAAAAGGTTTTTCCGATTTCCAGGATTCCGAGCCGTGTCGCTGAACCACACGACCTATCCTGCAATCATTTTCTGCGCTCGGCTTTCTAGTACTGTGCACTTTCCTCTTTGTTTACATCAGCCAATACCTACAGATTTTTAATGAGTGTACAGTGAGTTGCCTGTGCATGGCAGGGCGTGTGCTGTTCCCATAATGAGGCATGTATAGCGCCCGGGGCTACGGAGGCAAGGAGCCAAAGGATGTTATTATTGCCCTTATAAATTGTTTTCAAAATAAATAAGATACAGAATGTTTCACGTCGAAGGGCAAAAAAAAAAAAAAAAAGGAAGATTTGTGCTCTGCGTACTGACCCAGGGTGGGGGTGGGAGCAGGAAAGAGAAGGAAAAAGGGTGGGTTGATCTGTAGCCTTTTGATTTGAGTCACTGCTGTTGAGCACATGTTAACTCAGTGTACACGTGTTGCTGGGGCTACAGCCAGGCCCAGATGTGTCCAGGATCATAGAATCATGAAGTGGTTTTGGTTGGGCTTTAAAAAACATCTCTATTTCCAGCCCCTCTGCTGTAGTGTCTCTGCAGAGACACCTTCCACTAGCCCAGGTTGCTCCAAGCCCCATCCAACCTGGCTTTGGACGCTTCCAGGGATCCAGGGGCAGCCACAGCTTCTCTGGGCACCCTGGGCCAGGGCCTCCCCATCCTCCCAGGGAAGAATTCCTTCCCAATATCCAATCTAAACCAGCCCAGTCTTTCAGTTTAAAGCCATTCTCCCATGTCTGATCAAAGATGTGGAGAACTATTGGGGGTGTATTTGTTGCAGTGAGCAAAGGTTACAGAAGGGAGGGTCCAGCACATCTTTTGTTCTGTTATTCCCATGAATCCATCCTGGACCATGCTCTATAACTGTGTACCCAGGAGCTGAGATGGGGAAAGTGGTGCTCTTCACTCAGAAGGATCTGCCTGTGCCTTCATTGCTGGTGTCCTGGGTGACTTGGTTGAGCTGGATCCATCCTCTAGATTCCTGCCTTCTGCTCCTTCACTGCCATGGTGTGAAGGTGACCAGGTCTGTCACTTGTGCGGTGAAGACAGAGAAAGTCTTGTATCCTACTTGCAAAAATCAGGATGAAATAACATCCCTTGGAAAGCAGAAAGGTCCTTGTTCCAGGACAGTTCAGATCAGTAAGAGACTTCCAGTCAGCGTGGCAGGAGGTGCTTGTGATGAAAGCAATTCCTATCGTAGAAGCCCTCTGCCTGAGTTGCAAAATACTCAGGTTTGGCCTTTAGGAGGAGGTGAACCCCAGCTGCTGAAAACAGGTAATTTAAAGAGGAAATAAATACATGGAAGGCTGTCCAGTGCACGGCTGCACTGTGGCTTTCAGGTTCGGGTCCAGCAAAGAACAGGCAGATCCACGGCTCGGCCTTTGTGGAGCAGCTGATTTGGAGAGCAAGGCTTGTCCCATGCTACAGCTGACAAATTCCAGGAATGGCTTCCAGGCAAAAGCTGGTGAAGGAACCAAATGCTGAGGGATGGTGAGATGCACGCAGTAAAGCTGCAGAGCAAGGTGCTGAGGACATCTTTCCTTCAGGGGGCAATGGGACACAGCTGTGCGAAGGAACATCCATGGAAGGGCAGTAACCCCATGGCCATCCTCAGGCAGAAGGTGAATTCCAGGCTTGTGTGTGTGATCAACATTACATAAAAGTGCACTGGAAAAGGGAAGGAAACACCACGAGCCAACTCTGGTTTGTGTCGGCCCCTTCAGAAACAGAAGGAAAAGATTAAAATCATTAACAATTGGAAAAATCCAGTTTATTCTATGCATTAGCGGTGCTGGCATGCAAACACATCCTCGGAGAGCAGCTGCTGTCCTAGGGGGCTTTAATCCTTCCAAAAGCATCATGAGAAGACCCAGTAGGTGCACTGCACATTTTGTTGTGAATTCCCTGGTATTAATAAACCAGAGCACGTTCCTGGGTAAGGGTTAGCCCAGTTCTCCCACAGCATTAATTTTCTGCTCTCTTTTAGCTACTGCTGAACACACCAGAGCACCCTCAGATACTTACAGGGTTTGGTGCATGATGGGGCAGTATCCAAACAAAGCTGGCAGAAGAAGACACCAAAATAATAATAAAAAAATAAATTAAAAAGCGCCACGTGGGAAGCAGAATGAGAAGAAGGAAAATAAAAGCAAAGCAAAACAACCTGCTCCCAGGCCTTGACACCGGTGCTGACTCCCTCTTCCCTATGATGCTCTTGTGACTTTCACCTAAAAAGAGAGAGCAGGAATCACCTCCATCCCTAGGGCTAAATCTGGAGTTAGCACAGCACGTGTCAGGTGGGAATGTGATGGAGGGACTCAGATCTGTCCAGGAACCACAGATGTGCACCTTTGCATGGCTCACTTCATTGTGACACTTCTGCTGTGTGACACAGACCTCAGAGACACTGGTAAGCATGGGCAGCTCTCCAGCCAGCTCCCAGCAAGGAGCAGAGCTGTTGGAGGCAGAGGTCTTCCCACAGAGATCACATCTGGGCAGGGAAGTGGGAGAGAAGAGGACGGATCAAGTTTGTTGCTCCCTCAGGGCAGTGCAGAGGGAACTGTGTGAGATCCAACATCTCATTTCCAACGTGTGGTTCAGTCAGGGGACACGAGAGCTGCCTCCTGGAGCAAAAATGCTCACGTGGCACTGCTCTTGTAAAATGTCCATAGAATAGGCTGGAAATGACCTTTAAGAACATCCAGTGCAGCCCTTAACCTGACACTGCCAAGTCCACCACTAAACCGTGTCCCCAAGTGCCACCTCTACTGCTCCAGCTCCCACTGGCAAAGGCTGGTGTCAGGATTTGTTGATTGCAGCAGAGGTGGGCACACATCCCACGGGTGTGAGGGAGCTGGCATTTCTTGTCACATCAGTTTAGGAACCTCTGGGGTGTGAACCAACCAGCTGAACATCTGGAGGGTGCTTTAGAGGTTGGCTTGACCTGGGAAGGCAGTTCATGCCTGTTCTTTCTGCTCAGAAAACTGGGTGAGACAATTCACTGACAGACAGAGCCTTCCGTGAGGAGGTTTTCCATGAACCTATAGTTCCACAGATGAAGTTTCAGCAGCCCTGACCAACTGGCAAGTGTTCCCTTGTCCAGTGAGTATTTGGCATTTTTTGCTGGGATTTATTAGTAGTTTAGGGTTTTTTTTCGAGTAGTTATGACTCTTGCCAGGGAGCTAAAGGCATTCCAGTTCCTCACCAGGAGCCCGTGCCTAGGAAGATGGTCTAACCTGATAAGGAATGGAATTTGGAGGGTGATTTCTGCTCTTGGTGCAGAGACAGGACACACTGGCACTAAGCAAGGAGCTAAGTTGATGCTCCTGGGAGGCCTTTTAAAAGGTAAGAAGATACTGAGGAAAAGGGGTGGGCAACAGGGGTGTGGTGATCAGGGCAGGAGGGAAGACAGGGGGATCCTGCATGGTTCAGGCTCCCTTTCTTTTTCCTTCCCGGTTTGGTTTGTGGTTTTGCATTTGCAGCTTGTAAAGCTGTATGGAAGGAATGTGCAGCTGGGGGCTTTCGCCAAGTTGGTGTCAATTTGGGTTAAACCAGAGGTCCTGGAACAGAGCCTCACTGGGAGAGTGGGTGACTTGCATTAAGGGCAGAGCTTTCATTATTCTCCCTTCAATTGTGGCGGCTCCTTGGGGACCCCATTCCAGGAGCAGGGCCCAAACCCTCTTGCAGCAGGCACACTGCAAAGCAATAACCTGAAGGCAGGGCCTCCCCCTGTGGGCTGGCAGGCCCTGAGATGCTCAGTGTCCTGCCATTGTCCTCCTCTGGCCTCCAGCAACGCTGTCCTGTCCCGTCAGCAGCAGCCCACGTGCTTCTCAGCTGGACCCCACCAGCGCCTGGGATCTGCTCCATCCAGGATGTTGACCACATGTTTTGTGAGGTGCCCAGCATGTCTTAGGAATGGTACAATGAAGACACTTTCCTTCCCCGGTCCCTGGGGATCCCGCTGCTGGATCATCTCTGCTGCGTGCTCACTGCAATCCCTGCGTGCCGCCAGCCCGACAGGGAGTCCCTGCCAGCTTCCAGCACCGGCCAGAGCTCCTCTGCAACCCAGTTTGCTTCCTTGATACTGCATTTTGTCCCCATGCACAGATAAAGAGGCAATCTCCTCACTTTCCTTCATTCTCGGGGTTAAACTGCTCACCAGGACAGACTGATTTGTGCAGGGGATGACTCAAAGTTGGGGATTTCGTTTGTTCCCTCTGTCCTCACACATCAAAAAAAGGGGTTTATGCTGGTACACAGCTTTCTTCCCTCAGGTCACACAGAGGAGGTCATCTCCAGGAGGGGTTTTTTTGAGCAAGAATCTCCTGGCTTTATAGTTTGTACGCAAAGGAAGCTCAGAATTGTAAACATGGCTTGACTGGGCCTTCTGCCCACAGTGCCAGGTTTACCTGATCTCAGCCAGACTCACCTCCCTTCACCGGAGGCCACAAGGCAGGAATGAAGTCCAAGGTAATGATTCCCTTTTTAGAGATAGAAAGGAGAGATTGGCACCTCGGAAACCCAACCCATTCCATGCTGAATGCTCGAAGTGCTGTTCTCAGGCCTGCTCCCTCCCTCTCCACTGCTCACGCAGGATCCCAGCACAGTTGCAAAGCCCACGCTTAGGCCTGGGGGGTGTGGAGGAGGGAGCTGGGCTTGTGTGGTCTCTGTGCTCCTTTTAGGTTTGGCCTCGCGTGTAAGTGATGAGTTACACTCTGTTTTGGGGCAGGACAGCTCTGCCTTATTGCCCTTGTCCAAGTTTTGCCCACGGAGATCGGCTGGACCTCTCTGGTGAGAGGGGATCTTCTCCCCTCCAGCCTCGCAGGTGTTTCTGCAGAACGCAAAAGCTGCTTTGACATCTTGGCCCTCCTTGCTTGCTCCTCCAACTCAACTCAGTTTTACAAACCACACAAGTCTTCGTGTGCCTGTTATTCAGATTCCTGACTTAAACAGAGCAGTGTGATTGCTGTGACTGCAGGGAAGCCACCGAGCCTCGTGGTTTATTTACAGAAGGCAAACGCAACCAGCAGGTCTCATAACTCACCATTGTTCCTGTATCAGCCCTCGGGTTGGCAACGCTGAGCAGCAGCAAACACATCATAAGAGACCACCTTTAATTATTCATATGCTCTCGAGGGGAAACCAGGATCTCTGATGAAGAGGAAACAAACAGAATATCTTTGAACTGTAAATCATGGCTGCAATAGCTTTGTTCTTTGTTTCGCCAGAGTTTTGTTTTATCTGTGATCATAATTTGTTTTCAGTGAAGCGCTAGATTAAATTAATTGAGGTTTAGAGCACTATCCATTTCCTTTTGCAAGTGCTTTCACTGATGGTATGATCTTATCTGACTTGTTACCCCTGCTGGCTCTGTTTTCCTGACCTCCCCTTAGCATCACATGTTTTAGAGCCATTTCTTCCTGTTCTCCATTTTTTATTTTCTTTTTCGCTTTTCCTTTTTTTTTTCTTTTTTTTTTCTTTTTTTAAAGACATTGTTTAGTTTTGAAAATCTCCACTCTTTCTCCAGCTATTACTTCTTTCCTATGGATAACTGGTGAACTCCCTCTCTGAGGGGGAAGACAAGACAGACCTTACAGGAGAAGGCAAGTCCGGCTGCTGCAGCACCTGGACCAAGCACCCCACTTTTGTGGGAGGAAGCTGGTTGTTTGAGGTGTATTGCAGAGCAGAGCTCCAGAACATTTGCTCTGCTGTTAATTCTGTGTGTAATTGTTGCAGTTCTTTCCCGCAGCACATCCCTAGGACTGGTCACTGACAGGCACTGCCCAGACAAGCCCTTGGTTTGATCCAGTGCTGTCAATGTTGCATTCCTGAGACAGCCTCCTGCAGAACGGGACAGCACCGCATGAGTGGGAAGGGAACCCTTCATAGAATGGTTTGGGTTGGAAGGGATCTTTAGAGACCATCCAGTTCCACTCCCTGCCATGGGCAGGGACACCTTCCACTAGCCCAGGGTGCTCCAAGCCCCATCCAGCCTGGCCTTGGACGCTCCCAGGGATGGGGCAGCCACAGCTTCTCTGGTACCCTGTGCCAGAGCCTCTCCACCCTCACAGGGAAGAATTCCTTCCCAATATCCCATCTAACCCTGCCCTCTGTCAGTAGGAAACCATTCCCCCTTGTCCTGTCCCTCTACCCCTTCTCCAAAGTCCCTCTCCAGCTCTCTTGGAGCCCCTTTAGGCCCTGGAAGGGGCTCTGAGGTCTCCCTGGAGCCTTCTCTTCTCCAGGTGAACATCCCCAGCTCTCCCAGCCTGGCTCCAGAGCAGAGGGGCTCCAGCCCTTGGAGCATCTCCATGGCCTCTCCGGACTCGCTCCAGCAGCTCCACATCCTTCCTATGTTGGGGGTCCCAAAGCTGTATACAGAACTCCAGGTGGGATCTCAACAGAGCGGGGCAGAGGGTCAGAATCCTCCCCTTGCCTCCTGCCTGCACTGTGGGATCAACCCAGGACTGCACATTGCCACTTCTTGATAAGTTTCTGGTGTCTACAAAAGACCAAATAATAAAGCAGTGCCTTGCCAAGGCTTCGGCTCATGCCTGGGGAAAGCTGTGAAACGACTGCTCAGGGTGTGGAGCAGATCTCGGTCACCATGTCCTCCTCTTGGCAATCCATCACCTGGGTGCTGCTGCTGTTCTCTCACATTGTCACTGGGCTGGATCACCTACAAAGGGCAGGGAGAGGAAATTTGGTGAAGAATCTCCACAAACGACCTGTCATCTGGAAATTATTTGCCAAGATCTGATAGTTGAGTCTTCTTCTAGCCATTTATTGCATTAGCTAAAATGAAAGGAAGAAGCAAAAATCGTGGTGTGTTTTCTTCTCTTGCATATTTGAACAACTGTAATTAGAGTTTTTCCGATTTATTTGAAAAAAAAAAAGAAAAGAAAAAGAAAACCTGTCAAAGACCTGTGTTACCTAGTTGAGTTGAAGTTTAATTTAATCATCCTGGTGTCACAGAAGTGCTATCCCAGAGAATGAGTTTCTGTCCTCAGAAATCTTTTCACAGCCACTGAGGACACCTGACATCACTGATGCCAGACCTTTAGGACTAGACTTATCTTGGAGCATTAAGAGGGCTCTCAAGGACCTCACTTTCACCACAGCACCAGGACACCCACCAAAGCCCTGCTTTCAGCAGGAGTTTGCAGCTATCCCTAACAGCAAACACTGGAAGGGAGCAGAGGAGGCTTCACTTTTGAGGATCTTCTCTCCTTTTCTCCTTTTTTTTCCTCCGATGCTCATTTCTGAAGCAGATTTTCCCCCCTCCTCACCCCAGCTCCCCATATTTATTTTATTACAAGCATTTTCGCTAAAACGATTAACTCAATTTAAAATTTCAACTGTTTCCTTGCCAAGGATTTTAGGAATTTTCATTATTTCCTTTGGGAATTCTGAGACTGCGGTTAGCCAGTTTGGAGTTCAAGACACGAGAAATGCCAGCACAACTGAGGACTTGGCTGTAAAAGCATTTTCAACATGAAAGAATTCCAGTGTTTCATAAAAGGAAGTGTAGTACTTGAAGAGATATGTTGATATAAGGAAGGTCTTAGCAAAACGAAAGCCAATCTATTATTGCTTAAGTATCAAAGAAATCCCTTTGTAAAGGTGCTAAGCCCTCCTGGAGAAACACAGAGCATGTCTATTTATTTGTTGTGCATTTAAATGGTTTATGTACGATTAAGGAGCCAAGCCAGTATTACCGAGCTGGCCGGGGTTTTGGAGCTCTGTGGCTGTAGGCAAACATCAGTAAAAAGGTAAAACTTCTCTGCTAGGATGTGTCTGCAGGGCTCTGATTTAACAGCAACTTCACCAGCCACGGGAGAATTGGGTGCTTTTCTGAAAGGTGGTCTTAGAAACCCAGACCCTCTCTCTGCTGCTTCCACCCTGCAGATGTAAGGGACCAATTCTGACCCCATCAACCCCTGTGGCTGGAGGGTGACCTCAGTCTGTCACTGCAGCTAGAATTGCCTCACACTGATTTTTTCAGCCTTATTTTGGGGGTTGAGCATAATGACACTCTCTACTCCCTTGTGCTCTGCTTGCAGGTGAGAAGGGAGTCCCAGGGCAATAAATCCCCCGTGGGGCTGATGCTGGTAGGTAGGAGCCAGATTGCTTTGCTTTCATCTGTCCAGAGTGGGCAAAGTGCTCCTGGCACAGCCCTGGAGAGCTTCTCCTGCATGGCCAGGGCTGGGGATCACCACATCAGCTCTGCACAGCTGCAGGAACCCCTCTCCAAGGGGAATCTGTCCCACAGATTGGGCCGTCCATGCTGGAATGATCCCAGGAGCTGGCTGTGCCAAGGACATGCATCTGACCCTGCACGGGGGGCTACTAAACCTCCTCGCGGGACCCACAATGAAGCCCCACCAAATGACCCTTTCCCATCCCACGTCCTGAGCAGCACAGCTCCCCAGGAGCTTTGCAGGGCTGGGATCCTGCCCTTCTCATTTATGCAACAGGGAAACAAACAGTCGGGTTACCATGGGGTCCGAGTGGTGCTGCTGTAATCGCAACAGGCTGTGCCCCGCCTCGTCCTTTGCTCCCTAAATCACACTGGGGAGGTGGAAAGTGCAGGCTGTATCTTGGCCAGGGGACATAGGAAAGGTATGGGAGCAGAAGGCAGGTGTCCCAGGGTGGCTGAAGGGGTGCCGTGCCTCGGCCAACATCTGCTTCGGCCAACATCTGCTGGCCAGGAGAGCAGCTTGGAAACTGGAGATACTTCACTTGGGAACCTCTGGAGCAGTGATCATCCCGCTGAAAAGTGACTTAATTGGTGACACTTCAGTAGAAGCCCCAGCTGCACCGTTCTCCCAGCTTCCCCATAAAAATGGAACGCCAATGTTTTAACATAAACAGGATGCCGAGCGCTGATCCGGCGCGGCTCCCGATGGAAACAAAATGCGCTCCCATGCTGTTCCGACGCAGCGCACGCCGTGGGGCCTGTCAGCAGGATGACAGTCCTGAGAGACAGCTCATTTCCCTCTGCTCTGGGAATGGCATCACCCTCAAGGAGCCCCCAGCACAGCCCAGCACCTAAGGAGAGTTTAGGTCTTGCCAGAGCTTTGCTGAGCAGTGTCGCGTCTATCCCAGGCTCCTCTTTCTCGTTATTGCTACTCCTCACCTTGGGATCAGTGGGGCAGCACCTGTTAGAGATGGGAAAGGGGAAAAAAAAAGAGGGTTGTCTGCAAGTTTTCAGGGCAAATATGTCAATTTGGACTCTCGGTCTTCAGGCTTCCATCTTGCCACCAAAACGCTTGGTTTGCTGACCCTCCACCTCAACACCCTCTTCTTGCAAATGAACTCCATCTGCAGTGCCTAAAACTGGCCTCCTAAAAATAATCATTCAGAATCTTTCCTGGAAAAAAAAAAAAAAACAACCCAACACAAGAGAGCAAACCCCGCAGCCTGGGCCCCCGCTCAGGAGGAGTTTGGCTGAACCAGATGCCACCAGCAAGGGACACAAACAATAGGGACTTGGTGGGGGGCAGAACAATGGGGTTGGCAGCAGGGGCTGAGCTCAGGAAAGTACACACGAGCTCTGGGAGATGGTGGCCGGGTGCATGTGCCTCTCCAGAGCTGGAAAAAGTGCACTTTAACCAAGTCAGGCAGATATTGGGGTGATTTTTCTCTGACCAACCAAAGGGCACTAAATTATGTCCCAGCAAAAGTATCCTCAGCCCCCTGCGGGGAACTGGGGGACCCTGGGGATGCTTCTGAGGGGTCCTTGAGCTGGTGGGAGGGAAAAGGGAGGCAATGCCCCATGGAGAGCAGTCCTGGACAGGCTCCTGGGGCTCGGAGCATGGGAGGTTTTGCCAAGTTCTCCACACACGTCTGCGACGGGAGAAAACCACACGTGATCTCTCAGAGACAGCTTGGAAAGCCCCCAGTTAATGTGCCCCCATGCAAAAGGTCTCTCTGTTCTCCATTAAAAGTCTCCCCTCAGTGTCTCTAATTGTAAACAAAAATGAAGTGAGATCAGAATTTATATAAAAAAAAAAAGAGCCAAACTCAACAACCAAGCCCCAAAGGAGGCCCCATGGTTTTTGCCTCTCTCCTCTCCTGGTGCTAAAAATGCAGGTAATCCTGGTTTTATTTTCCTGCAACTAAATTTGGTGATGATGTCATGTGTGTGGCTGAGCAGAGCAGTTTTCTGAGTGGACAAGTAAGGCTTGAGGATGTATTTAGTATTAATTTATGCACAGCAAATAAAAGCTTTGGTGCCCGAAGATGGGCAGCTCTGTACAGCAGATTAAGAGTCCACAGGGCTCAGGCCTGCTCTGCTCTGCCTGATCCTGAGGCTTTTTGCACAAAACAGAGGTTTTTTACCTCAAACCAAGGCTTTTGGCACCAGAAAGCCAAAAGACCGTCCATGCGGAAGGTAGAGGTCCCTAGGGACCAACAGCTCCCACTTTGAGGGTTTGTGATACCCCTATTTAAGGTCTCTGAGTAGTAGGGACACCTGGCCACCAGAAAGGGTAATTAGCCACTCGTTAGAGCCCTAATTGAGTGAGAAGATTTGCATCTCAGGTCATGGCCACCAACAGCCAAGCTGAAATTTTGTTTTCACATCATAGGAAAAAATATCAAGTGCCAAGCCATGTGGTAAACCAAAATAGCTTATGAAGCATGCAGGTTTTAGAACACGGGGAAGGATGAACCAGGAAGAAAAAAAAAAAGTAGTTTTATATATAGATGCTGCAAACCGAATAAATCACATGACCCAGCCCAAAAAAGGCTTCAGTGAAAAGTTTGTGTCTGGGATTAAGGGCACTAGTCATTACTTTAACTATGTATGGTATGTTCTCGTTTTGAGAAATGTGTACACCAAATATTTTAGCCTTTTCTCATGGAAGGATCCGAAAGGCAAGAAGCTTTTCAGTATTACGCAAATATTAGCCTTTCCAGGACAGTGCTGGCTGCCTGGCTGCTTCCTGTGTTCCTATATTTCCCTATCTGTGCCTGCATGTGTGCCCTCTGACTCGGTGCGGGGTTTCTGTGGTGTTTTCCTGAAGAGGAACCTTCCTTTTCCTGTTAAAGGTGGTGAAATATAGGGCAGGTCTGAGCTGCGCTTGGTTTCTCCCCTGACTTCCATCAGTCCTGGCTGATGAACACTGAAATCTTTGATGGGGTTTTAGTGTGTTTTGGGGCTACTGGACTTCACCTGTTTTAATTTAATACCCGACAGTGGCTTTGGGAAGGTCATGGTGTGCTGAGACCAGGATTTAACTCCTGGTTTATGAGGTTTATGGGCAAACCAGGCTCCCTCCATCTCCTCGATAATTCATATTTATGGGGCGGGATTTGGGGCTCTTCAGGACTTGCCAGTGTCCCCAGGTGTCCCATCACAGCCACTAAAGTGAACATCACACTGGGGATACATGAAAAAAGCTTCCCTCCTTTTCTGCCAAAAATGGACTGCAGAATTAACCCAGCCAGGCTTCACATCTCCTGGATGTGCAAATCATGGAATCTTGGAATCACTCAGCTTGGGAAAGCCCTCTGAGTTCATGGAGTCCAACCGTTCCCCCAGCACTGCCAAGGCTACCACTCAGCCATGGTCCCAAGTGCAGGATGCACTGCCCAAGGGCGTGGACGTGGAAAGAAGCTCAAGAGATGTTCTTGCTCTCGCTGGTGCTGCCATGAGTTGTCACGAGGCCTTTGGGAAGTCACAGGGTGTCCCTGCCAGTGAAATGGGGATAATGACACGGAGTGGCTTTGCCACGTGGTCGAAGCTTTGTTGACAAACAGAGCAGAGTAAAACCAAGGTATCCCTCTATTATTATGTATCTCAGTTAGAAAACTTCTCCAAGAATATTTTGCCCATCAGTTGGTCATAGGATCCCAGAAGAGTTTGTGTTGGAAGGGACCTTAAAGACCCCTGCCATGGGCAGGGACACCTTCCACTAGCCCAGGTTGCTCCAAGCCCCGTCCAACCTGGCCTGGGACACTCCCAGGGATCCAGGGGCAGCCACAGCTTCTCTGGGCAAGCTGTGCCAGGGCCTCCCCACCCTCACAGCCAAGAATTTCTTTCCTATGTCTAATCTAAACCTATTCTCTGTCAGTTTAAAGCCATGTTATGGTTTCCATTAAAATAAGCCTCTTTTAAAACCTGGACTTATTGAACTGTGGTCAGCAATTTTTCACGTTTCTCTTATTCACGGCCCACTCCCCTCCAGAAGAAGCAAGTTGTTAAAATACTTTAATTGATCAACAATTCTGTTGTGCTGGCAATGCTGCTTCGGGGCACTTCTATAAATTTTAAAAAAGCGATTTATCAAATTTTGTTTGGCCGTCCCCTGTCCAAACAATCTGCACTGCCTAAGCTGGGATCGGGCAGGACCTGGAGCTCCCTCACTCTGCGTGGTGGCTTTGCATCCCTGCAGCTTCTTTTGCTGCTGTGAGCAGCGTTTGGGACTTGCACAGACTTTACTACACCACGGGAGTTACTCCAGTGCCAGAGTCCTCCGTCTAGACAAGCCCTTAAACCTGATTGCTTCATTCCATTACTGATAAAAAGCACTAGACATGGGAATGAGTTTTCCTCCCCATCCTTTCTTTATTTTTTCCCCTTATATCCCCAAGGAAGGAAGACTTGATTTTTTTTTTTCTGATCCACCCAAAAGAAACCACAGCAACCACAACTGCAATTATATATATATATCTTTTAAAAAAACCAAAAAACCTTTCTGGCAATTCTTTCGCATTCTTTTTTAAGCTTCTTTGCTACATGTAGAACAATAAATGATTTAAAAATGAAACATAAAGGCATCTGTTTGCACTATATTTGAAATTAAATTGGATAAAGCTGAGAGGGAGCAGCTAGTGACTAATACCAAACAGTGCCCAAGTAATAGTATGACGAAGTTAACAGGACCCAAGTTAAGCTGAGTTTCTTCCTAAGGCAGGAAAGACTCCTTTTCTTAGCTCCCTCTAAATGTCACACTGACTTTTTGCAAGATGGGGCCAAAATATTTATTTTCTAAAGTTATTTTTGGTAGAGAACAGTTTTAGGTCTTTTTTTCCTTTGTCCTAAGAAGATGACAAAGCCAATGAACATCGACACCAAGGGATTATTGTCTGGTGGCTTGGCTGCTGCAAAACCATCACCAATATAAAATTCTCACATCAAAGTGTTTTAGTGGCTTACTGGAGAAAACGGAGCACAGACCAAAAGCGACGGAAAAGAAACATCTGGATGTTTTCCTTGGTTTTATCCCATTCCTTTAAATCGCTCGTGCTGCACCGCTGTTTCCAGTGAGGCCAGGCTCTAACTGGTTGATGGTTTGGGGGATGCAAGACTGGGGGAAAAGTCATCCCTTCAACCAGAGGCTCCTGGAGGGAGAGCAGATACCCGGGAGGGCAGCTGGCAGCTACGGTTACATCCACAGCCCTTCCACCGAGATACGCGGTGCTGGATTTGATCTTATCACCGCCACAATTAAAAAAGAAGTATCAGTTCCACGAGGCCCATAACCACAGCTCTGGTGTAATTACAGCAGTCTCACAGCACATTCACACTGTAGGATTATCCCTGGCTTGCCAGCTATAAATTATGCACTAAGTACAACTCATAATGAAAAAAATGGCATCCTCAGAGCAGCTACCAAGAACATTTTAAGTGCTCGGTTATTGCAAAATGATGGAGCATTTGTAATGAGCCCATTGTTATGGTTTGGTTCTCTCTTACACTTGGAGTGGTGATGGTGGTGGCAGGGAATTTATGTTCTTATTTTCATATGTTTCCATCTTTTTTAAGGCTTTTAGCACTCAATAAAGCTTAGGTTTTCATGACAATATTCAGACAAGCTAGTTAATGAATTGGAGTCTTTAGCAATCGCAAACTGACTTTAAATGAAATTTATATTCTGAATCTGAGAATATTTAGCCCTTTCTAATTTTAAATTCATTGCCTATCTGCCTCACAAATCAGGATTATGGGCAGAGTAAGTGCTCATAGCTGACCCTGGGGTTATTTGCTTACTTTAGTAGGTAAAAGAGAAAAATACAGATTATTCATCAGAACCGAAGGCCTCGGTATCCACGTAGCAAACAGAGATTTGGGGTTATGTTACCTATTTCCATTCTGTCTAAGATACTCTTTGGATCAGCAACATCCTTACTATTTCCTTGACCTGCTGAAATGGGATGACTTTTCCCAAATGTAGTTGGGGACAGGTTGTCCAAGAGTGGGCAACAGATGTTCTCAGTGGGGTATCCACAGCTGCCACACTCCAAGGTAGTTTTGTTGTCATACTAAAAAGAAAGAGAAATTCAATCGTCACAGGAACTTTTGGGTATTTTGCCTGTGACCATTTTCACTTTTCAAGGTTTCATTGCTATTGGGCATAAAGATTACTGTGACACATGGTCTCATGCCTCAGAGATGAGACTGGAGCTGGGCTCTGAAAAGTTAGATTAATGAGCTGAAAATGCTTCTCAGAGCTGACAGATGATGCTGGCCCTTTTCCTCCACTTTAAATTCAGTGCTAAGGACCAGCCTGTGACAGGGAAAGTAGCAGGAGCCTCATTTCTCTCAAAATTATAATTCTTGAGAGCTAACATGGGTGATGCACTCAGCTCTTGATTGCCACAAGTTGTGATGCTGTGAACTCTGAGCACACACTTACAAACGAAGCTGTGAAAATACTCAAAGAGTGTGAAGAACAAAAAACCTCCAGTGATGTTCTTCACTATTGTGCCGAGAAAGGGCAGGCAGAAATTGGCCTCTGGTGTCTTCTTTATGCAAGGAACAGGTATTTTCTAACCTGGAAAATCCAGTCACTGAGCATTTGCAGGTAGAGGAGGGGGTTTTACTGAACCGATTCAGCCAAGACAAAGCGTGATAAAGAGGAAAACAAATTAGGTGTATTCCCAGAATCACAGAAATATTGGTGGGAAGGATTTTCTGAAGGTCTGGAAGTTCTGCTGGGAATGGGGCCTGATAAGCAATGGCTTTAGCTGAGCCTTTAGAACCTCCAAGGAAGGAGATGTCACCACCTCCTGAGTGACCTGGCCCAGTGCTGCACCACCTTTAAATGAAGGCTTTTCTCTTGGTGTTGAATCAGAACACCTTGAGCCTCAGGACCTGAGAGAATGCCCCAAACTGGACTCGATATCCCAGGGACAGATTTGTCTGTGCTGCACTATCACACCTGTGGGATCTACCAGAAAACCAGGATCAGGGTACAGCCAGGTTCCCCGCAGAGCAATGACACCAAAAGTCAGAGCAGACTCAGACAAGTTTTTCCTTGCCGGTGTTACTTCTTATGGATCTCAGCTGGGATGGTTTGGATGTGGGTCTGGATGGAAGACTCCCAAATTCCTGAGTGTTTGTAGCCAGGACTGTGTTTGGGTTGGATCTGTGAAGTTTGTAGTGCTCCGCAAGAGCGAGTTATTTGTTCTAGCAAATGTACAAACAAGCAGACAAACAAAAACAGGAACGGAAAGAAAATCTGAGCTGTCCCATCAGCAATGGGATTAATAAGCCTCAGTTTCCTATGGCTTTGTGATTTCAATGTGAGTGCCCATGTGGATTTGATGAGGTTTCATAAGAGTTGATCTCCTGCTTCAACTTTTCTCTCTGGCCACCCTTTTATTTTTTCACTGACCTTGTAGGAACCTAACA
This sequence comes from Mohoua ochrocephala, assembly GCA_013398855.1. Lineage (NCBI taxonomy): Eukaryota > Metazoa > Chordata > Aves > Passeriformes > Acanthizidae > Mohoua > Mohoua ochrocephala. The sequence goes on from VZTA01018969.1 coordinate 254,299, forward strand.
TCTTGAAGATCTCATCAAACCCAACCAGAAAATGGCAGGGAATTCCACAGTAATTGGTGAAGAGTGATGGGCAGATGGACATGTAATCTGATCAAACAGGGCCTTGTTCCTGCAAGAATCTGGGCTAAAAACATGTAGATGGAGGTCATAAGACATCTTTGTGAAGCCTGTGTTTATTAATATATAGATGGGTCCTTGTCTGCCTCCCTAGAGAAGAATTTGTTGTTCTCTTTCTCAGAGGTATTGTGATTTATAAGAGGAGGAGCAATTGAGAAGGAAGAATATGTTAGACAGGAAAGAGTTTGTAGATTTGGGACCATATTTGTCCTTACTTTGAAATCACTGGCCTCAAAACTGAGAAATAATTAGTTTGAGAGTCTCAGGGGAAAAAAAACTTCTTAAAATAAAAATACTGTGTAGGGGGAAAACTTCAGACCATCAGTGAGGAAGAAAAAGGGTTAATCCTGTCTGCACCAAGCAGCCATTTCCTCGCTTCCAGCTGAAAGGCAGAAATTGCAGGGAAAAGATGCGAAATGAGAAGCGTGTTCATATTTATGAGGGGCTGCTCCGACGCACGGAGCGGGAAGGTGGCGGAAAAAGCCGGCCCGAGCATGATGGCAAACAAACAAACAAACAAACAGAAGGGCTTTGAAGGTGGGTGGCTTCCATGTCCGACTGTTTGCCACTGACTGAAACAAAGTCGTTCTGTGGTTTGTAATTGAGCGGATGCAATGGGAGCGCTCGGGCCTTTGATGATGGGTGTGGTTAGACGGCATTTAGCAATTTTGGCGTGTCCCGCTAAGTACGGAGTGGTCCCTATTGTAGCGCTTCAGTCTGGCCTGCGAGGTGGCCAAAGTGTGTGTTTGGGTGTCAGCTCAGCGACAGCAAATCTCCTCCAAGTGAGAAGGAGCTACAGCTGGGCAACTGCTGAGAAGGAAAGAAAAAGCAGGAAAATCCCCACTTTTCTGAGCCCACGGAGATAAACCCGGGGGTTAAAGATTCTGCCTGGCGCCTCTTGCTCTCTTCTCCTCAGGAGCTTCCCAAAGAAGTCATCGGCAAGGCGGTGCTTCCCAGCGTGGGGTGGCAGAGGAAACAATGAGTCAGGTGAAGAGTCCCAGAAGAGCGTTTCATAAGCCCTTGGAAGAGAAACCGAGCAGCGCTGCCTGAAATAACTCCGAGTTGAGAACCCGAGAGCTCGGAGAGCAGCAGCCAAAGCACACTGGCCTGGAGGAATACGGCCAGGCAAGGCGAGGGAAGCACGGGCCCGGGTGCTGGGCTTACCCAGGAGGAGGACAGGAGATGCCAGGTCTGTCACAGGGCCAGGTTCTGGAGCGGTCACCCCAAATCCTTCACTTCCTGAGTCCTTGACCGCAGTGATGGATGTGGGAGCAAGGACAGATGGATTGAGCTGCTCTGGGAATGTTCTAGTCTTGCAGACGCAGCCTGGAAAAAGGAAGAACAAAGTGACCACTGATGTTGGCTGGAGAGGACATCCCACTTTTACCTGCCAAGGACCTTCTGTCCCTGCATGAGAGGGAGGGTGACAAGAGAGGAGTGGGAGGGAAGGGAGCAGATGGAAGGGAGGGAAGGTTTGCAGCAGCATTCCTCTGGCTGAAGTCAACTCATTGCGGCTCCCAGGGGAAGAGGTGAAGAACCCCGCCGTGCCATCCAAGAGGAACTGATCCATGACATTCATGTCCCTTGTTTTCCACCCCAAAATTGTATATTTATTTCCTCTTTATGCACATCACCTAAGTGGATCATCTTCTGTGGTAGCATTAATGGGTGTTTGATAATATAATTTTTGGAGCCTGGAAATTTGTTTGGAGCATATTTTCAGCCTAAATCATACAGGCTCCCTCCTCTGGTATAATTAAGGCCTATCAAGGAACTATGTATGTTACAATAAGCTCCATAATTCAACACAGGATAGAGCCATCTGCCATGTCAGGATTCATACATATCCGTAGGAAATTTAGCCTTGGATCTTGCACTGACAGTGTAAGGATCGATTAAAAGACTGAGGCTTTGCTCCTTCGCACGATACTGTGACAGAAAAGAAATTAAGCTGTAGAATTCAAAGTCAATCCAATTTGTATAAATAGGCACTGCAAAAATCCAGAGCTGCAGCTAACCACACATGGACTTCTAACTTACACAGCAGCTCCTTGCTGGCAGAGACGATTCCGAGCCAAAACACGGCATTACTGGTCATGGAGAGCACCAACTGTCCTTCCTCTAATTGCAGGGAAGAGATTGAGGATTAGGAGTTCTTTGAGTTCAAGATGGCTGGGAGTTCGATGGTGTTTGTACATACATCAAAGGCTGTGCTTCCCCACAACTCATTCATTTGGGCTGGAAATCTCACAAAAGCAAGTTTTCCAGAAATTCCGTGTTCTGGTTTCACCCAGACAGTGGCAGTTGTGACAGCAGACCTCGGTCTGGGCTGGCAAAAAGTACAGAGGCTGACAAATATGATATTGGTGCCCTGTAGTAACCAAAATAGTGACTTTTGATCGAAATAGTGACTTCAGTAGATATTACATGAAGAGGACTCACAACCAGAGTGTGAATCAGCTCAAAAGTAGTAGCTGAGGACTCCTGACACCAGTGTCCAACCACTACTCCCCAGGATGCCTCAGGCCCGAACACAGACCTTCCATAAGTGGGGATTTAAACCAGACATGGCACATTTCTAACCTACATGACACCTTCTGCCACATGGCACAGCCTGGGGACAGGGCCTAGCGCTGGTGTGGGAGGCAGGAGGCCACGGGCCAGGGCTTGGGTCATCCAAAGGCTGAGTCTACCATCTCCTGGGAGCGTCACGCTGCCAGAGACAGGCAGCATTCGAGTCACCTTGGATCATTCCCAGTGCCATGGCAGGAGGCAATGCCAGCGAGCAGACAGCCCAGGGCTCAGGGGTGTTGCAGCAGGACCTGGCTCTGATGTTGTTTGCTCGGCATCTTTGGTCTCTCCCCTTCCATTTCTCCAGGCCTCAGGTGGCCTGGGTGCAAGGCAGAGATAAGCAACGCAGTCCCCAAGCAGAAGTGCCCTGAAGGTGAAGGCTCACCTGTGTGAGGGCATCCGCTGGAAAATCAGAATCGGGCCCTTTCCCTTGGGAGGCGGCATTGCAAATTCCATTCAGATTATTTAAAAAACATAGCGATTTGGTTACATAACGAAATCCGAGGCAGAATGAACCGGAGTATTTTGCTTAAAAGGCCAACATGTAAACTAGCTGTTTTGCTTAAAATAAACAGGACTCTCCAGAGGACAGAATTTCTCACAGTCTCCTCTGGGCTGGCCGTGTTCCTGCAGGACTTTGCTCCAAAGCAAAAGGTTTAGATGCTCTGGGGCCTATGGCAATATGAACATGCATTGCCTCCAGCTGGTGAGAGAAGTTGAAGGTTATTGTGTTTCACAGGCAGGATGAGGCCTCCAGAGAGAAGGAGATTCCAACTGCACAGCAACAAGTGGCACGCTCAAAATTCCATGCTGAAATTCGTTACGAAATGATGCCATGGGCAGTATCCCATGCTTTGCTTCAAACCTTTCTCAGGAAAGCCATTAAAATAAAGTAACGTGGCTGAAAATCTTTTCATTTCTACAAAGTCCTTGGATTTACGGGGTTTAGCCTGGAGAAAAGGAGCCTGAGGGAAGACATTCTCTCTTTCTACAACCACATGAAAGGAGTTTGTAACCAGGTGAGGTTCAGCGTCTTCTCCCAAGTCACAGGACAAGAGAAAATGGCCTCGAGTTGCACCAGGGGAGGTTTAGGTTGGATATTGGGAAAAATTTCTTCATGCAAAGGGTTGTCCAGCCCTGTACAGGCTGCCCAGGGCAGTGGTGGAGTCCCCATCCTTGGAGGGATTTAAAAGCCATGTGGATGTGGCACTCGGGGACATGTGTTAGCGTTGGCCATGGCAGTGGTGGGGGAATAGTTGGATTTGATGATCTTAAGGGTCTTTTCCAACCTCAATGATTCCATGATCCTAGGGGGTTGTTTTTTCCCTTTCTTCCACCTCACGTTTATTTGGCTTTTTCCCCTGAATGTTTCCCATGAGAGATATTTCAGAAGTAGCTTTTGACAGATCATGGAGGGAGAATCACAGCTCCTCATCCATCCATCCATCCATCCATCCATCCATCCATCCATCCATCCATCCACTGCTGATCTGAGAAACATCTGAGTGCTGAGACAAGTCTGCTGGAGGAGGACATCTGTAGCAAGTAGAGGTTGCTTCACTGCAACCTTTAGTGAAACTGGGTGTTATTTTATAAAAGGGGGAAAATCTGGGCTACTATTTGTTGTAGCAGGGAGAGGCAAGAAGGAGCTGTGGGCTACAACAGCTCTTTGTTTCCACAGGATCTGGATTCCGAGAACAGCTTGATAGGAAAGCAGAACACCTTGCATGAGACAAAACCAAACTAATCTACAGAAGTGTCCTCCCATCACCACCATTAACAGACATTAATGCCCCAAAGTTTTGCCTTTGGATTGCTTTTTATCTTTGTTGTTCTTCTTTCTAGCCTCTCCATAAATCCTTGGCTCCTTCCTGAGCTTTCTCCAGAAAGAGAACTTCTGAACTCAAGCATTACAAGGGCCTGGAGTGACAGGACAAGGGGGAATGGCTTTAAGTTGACAGAGGGCAGGGATAGATGAGATAAAAGGAAGGAATTCTTCCCTGTGAGGGTGGGGAGGCCCTGGCACAGGCTGCCCAGAGAAGCTGTGGCTGCCCCTGGATCCCTGGGAGTGTCCAAGGCCAGGTTGGACAGAGCTTGGAGCAACCTGGGACAGTGGAAGCTGTCCCTGCCCATGGCAGGGGGAGGAACAAGATGAGCTTTCAGGTCTTTTCTAACCCAAACCAGTCTGTGAATCTATGATTCTGTGTTTCTGTGATTATATCCAGCTGGAAAGCTGGTAGAAGGAGACGAGGAGAGAAGGAGACAATAGTGATGACCACTACTCCCTTCCGGAGCCTTCCCCAGCCCACAGCATGTAGGTGATGTGGTGGCTGTTCGAGGGCACCAGCATTCCATTTCCCTCGGCATTGCAGCATTCCCTGGTCCGAGGATAATTCCGAATGCTGCCGTAATTCGGGCTGTGCCTCGGCGTTAACAGAAAATCCATCTTGGACTCCCGTGACTCAGCACTGCGGCAAATCACCCCCGCTCGGCTCCCCGCGAGCCATTGTCTCCCAAATTCGAAACAGAAGGCCGGGTAAACAGAGAGCCCTGACCTTTTGGGAAGGTTGGGTTTTGCACCACGCGGAGGGGCTGGCAGGGGGAGGAAGCCTCCAATTCAGTTGAGCAGCGAGGAGCTGGAGCAGAGCAGCCAAAAGGATGTGGCTGAGGAAGCTGAGGGCAGCGCGGCCCTGGGTGATGAGTTGTGTGAGAGGGGCGTAGGTGAAGTGGCCAACTCAACAAAAATAAGGCTGGAGCCTTCCCTATCCAACGTGTCTGACATGGGGCTGAAATCCTCCAACAGACTCCAACACCCAGGTGGACATGCTGGGTGCTTAGGCAGTACCTGCACAGGAGTTTGGAAGCTGCAGAGCATTTGCTGCGGTGGTTTTCTTCAAAAAAAAACCCCAAAACAAAAAGAAAAGGCCCCCCCCAAAACAAAGCCAAACTGTAAAATAACAATGTGTTGAATTAATTCTGCACTCTGGGAACGTCGAGTGGCTGGTGGTGAAGTCCCAGGAATGCGATGCTTCTGCTTCACAATTCACTCTCGCGGAGCTGGGGGTGGCTCATTGTCTTCCAGCTGCACGCTGAGGGCCCGGGAAGAAGGAAAATGCATCCACGTCTCCCAGGAAAGTCAAGATGTCTGTGTTTCTTGGTCACAGGCAAAGGATTAGTAAAGCACCATTAACCCTACTATAAAAACACACCAGTTAGGGTTTCTTTCATCCCAAACAAAGTTTATAAACACACCCTTATCACTCGGAGAATGTTTATCTTCATGTGCTATAAGCGGATTCCAAGAAAGCAACAGTAGCTAATGAAATTAAATATGATGTTTGGAGGTACATTTTCTTCACTTAACACACTGTGCATGCGTGTGGGTGTGCGTGCCTGTGTATTTAAAGAAAAAGAAGCAATCCTGGGGTTTGGTTTAGCCTAAGCCTCCCATTCCAACATTAATTTAGAAGCCTGACTGATACACGTGGAAGAGTAGGAAAGAGAAAGAAGGAAAAATCTCTCCTCTCCTCTCCTCTCCTCTCCTCTCCTCTCCTCTCCTCTCCCTTCCACTCTTTCTACTCTTTCTCTTTCTCTCCCTTTCCCCATCGAGCTCAGAGGAGCTCTTCAGGCCATGCTCTGGGAGGATTCTGCACACGTTTGTAATTTATGATCACTCACTTTAGAAGCGATTAACAGCAGCAGAAACCTAATTACAGCCCCCCTTGGCTGAGCGCAGCATCCTTTGGGGCTGGGGTTTTAATTGTTTTCTATTTACATTCAAGTTTCCAGGGGCTAACAGCCCAGCAAAGACCCCCAACTAACCCCTTCTCCTAAAAGCTTCATTTATTCCTAATAACATGTTTATAGACCTAGTCTCATTTTTCACAGGAAGGTCACATTTGTTATCCGTGGTTGTTAGGGAAATGATTAAGGAATCCCGGAAACAGTGGAAGTTCCTACTAAGGAACTGCACAAACGTCTGTTAGCAAAATGCTCTTTCCAGCCTGTGAGCAGCCATTCATGGACGTGGAGAGGAGGATGCCTGTGGCATATGGGATCTGTACCCGGGAGAAGAGCAGGAACTGCCTGCACAGTTCAGCTTAATACGCTCTAATTAGTCCTCTTGGCCTTGACCGAAACATAAATTACTGCCATCGGTGTTGTTTTTTACTAAGGGGAAAGTGGAAGAGGTTCAACCCACCTCGCAGAGGTAGGAAAATATTATTGCAGACAATAAATTTGTCAGTACTTTATTTGGGGAACTCGAGCGCAGTCACTCTGTCGTGCCAGCATCCCGGCAAACACGGAAGCTTTCAGATAGAAAGATAAAGGTCTCTCAAAAGAAAATCGCCTTAAGCAAACTGGAAGCACAGCTCTCACCGAGGAAAACTGGTGGATTAGCGTTTCAGGTTTGCTGATTTGTGTTAAAACTGGAATGACCATGCAAGTGTGAGGAGCTCAGTGTGGTAGGTCCTCCATCACTTCAAATCACACATTTTGGTCCAACTGCAGCGTGGTTGCAGATGGCCACTGCTGGGAACAGACAGATGATGCTTCTGTGGTGTTGAAATGTTTGTGACACTTAGTTTTGATAGAAGGTTCATTTCGAATGAAAAGAAAAAGAGAGAGAGAGAAAAAATAACTTTATTCCAGTTTAGTTCCCTATTTTTTCCTCACTGCTTTACTGGTTGTATTTTCCTCATCTTGATTATTGCCCTGCCTAAAAATCAGAGCTTAAGATGTGACTTGCAAGGAGAATTTAAGGTTTTTTTGGAGGAGCTTAGATGCACATTTAGATTGCTGAGAATTGCAGCGCATCAGCTGAGCCTTGACAAGGGGAGCAGTGGATGTGACTCCAGATGCCAGGCAAAGAGCATTTCCTTGAGTCCCTCTGAAGGGCTTTTCAGGACAGCCTTTAACTCATGAGGACTAACGAGCTAGACCCAAGCAACTTTTCTCAGGATAAAAATTTGTTTGAAACTGGTACATCCCTCCAGGAACTTCAGTTTGGAATTGTCATGTTCTGGTGAAAACCCCACTTGTCAAGAGGAAGTTTCTAACATCTCTTCCCTGAGCGGCTTGAATTCCCTTCATGAAAGTAGAACAATTAGATTACTTTAATATTTATAGTAAGGAAAGTTGCAGTCGTGCTTCCAGACCCTTTTTATGGGTGCTCACAGATGCAGCTTTCAGCCAACATCTTTTCATCATCATCTGCTGCAGACAACCTGCAGAGGACACTGATGTGCTGAGAGCCCAGGCTGGGATACAAGGAGGGGTTCTCTGTCTCAAAGTCTTGCTTGAGCCTGCAAAACTTGCTGCTTAAAACACATTTAGAGTTGTGGTTGGATACTTGGAAAAGGTTCTTTCCTCAGAGGGTGGTGGGGCACTGAACAGGCTCCCCAGGCAATGGTCACAGCACCAGCCTGCCAGAGCTCCAGGAGTGTTTGGACAACGCTCTCAGGCACAGGGTAGGATTGCTGGGATTGTTCTGTGCAGGGCCAGGAGCTTGACTTGATCCCTGGGGGTCTGATTCAGGATATTCCATGATTCTATGTCAGTCCCATGGTGGCAAAAACCAGGCAGAGCAACTCCTCCCTGCTGTGAAGGTCACAGTTTGGGAAGCAGTGCTGGACAGTGGTCCCTGCTCCCCCTCGGGAGAGGACGGAGTTTGGCGGTCCTGAGGCTTGGAGGAAAGGATGGCAAAATGGCCCCGTGGCTTTCAATGAACTCCATGTGCCAAAGGACGTTCTTGCCTCCTTGCTAATCACAGTGGTCATTCCAAAAGGGAACACCGAAAGGCTGGACGCGTGGGTGATCCCAGAACACTGCACTCCTCCACCTTTGGTACTTTCCTTGCCCTCAGGTTGTGGTTCAAACAGTAGTAACTGGTGGAAGTGCAGGGCTGGGGGATCCCAGGAGGTTTCCTGCTCAGCTTTCTGCAGTCACACAGGGGCGAGTCCTTCTGGATCCTGAGGTGGAGGGTGTGAGCCACCAGCCCTTCCTCCCACGCTGGCCATGGAGAGCAAGTGGTGCTGGATGGCCTGATGCTTTTCTATAACAATCTTTTCTCCGTGAAAAGTCCAGTGCCCTGTCCCTTACTTCAGCCTTCTCCCTAAACCCAGCCCATGTAATTCCTACTGCCTTTCCCCGTCAGTTTGTGTAGTCCTTCCAGCACCTCCACCATCCAACTCTTTTTTGGACTCTCATTTTTCCCTTGCTTCTCCTGGTGGGATCTTGAGACTTACATGAATATTCCTGGGGACTCCAACGGACCATTTTCTGCTGAGTTACATGGCTGGAAACCCAGAGCAATCCCACTCACTGGAAACACTGAAGTCAGTGGAGCTACTGCAGCGTTCACCAGTGGGAGTTGAGCAATGTCCTGAGCAGCTTCCCGGTGTGTTTTCCTCCCTTTCTGTTCCCGTTCTCTTCCAAGGGGAGAGTGAGAAAGGGGAGATGAATGGATGTGTGAACCATGCAAACACATCGACTCCCTCTAGTGGCTTTGGCTCCATATGGAAGTTGGTGCCTCGTTCCTTCATCTCCAGCCTCAGAGGATGGTGGCCAAAGCAGCCCAGGGACTGGGCTCAGGCAGGACAAGGGCTGGACACTGCTGTCATCTCATGAGACCCTTTTCCCTGAAGAATGAGTTTATTTGGAGAAGAAACAGCTCATGTGCACTGGGAGGGGAGAACAATGGAGGCAAGAGCTCCTTGTGAGTGTGGAGAGCCCAGGGCACGCTCGGGATTAAGCACACGACGGGCTCTCGCTTGCAGTGCCTCTTGTAGACACTGCTTTGTCCAAAAAAAGCTTTTATTCAGAGTTTTCAAAGCCCTGTTACCAGAGATGCTTTGATTTGCCTGTCTTTTCTGACCTATGTCGCTGATTTTTTGGGGGGCTCTCCTTCCTTGACTCCATGAAACCGTACATGTGTGTGACTGCTTCTTCCTTTCATACTGAATTAAGTCCTGTGGTTACTTCTGCAGCTTCCCGAAGCTCGGAATCATTCCCAAAATCCTCTCCTCCGAATGCATGAGCACAAGAGTTAGATTAGTTTTACTTTTTCAGTAAAAGGCCTTTTTAAATTTTGTCATTTTTTTGTATTTTTAAACAATACCACAGGTCCCTAAGGGATATATTTTTTTTGTCTCCCAGAAACAAAAGAAGAGAATTGTCTTCAAATTGTAGCTACAGAGGACAATGTCAAAGACATGCTCATTAGCTAGCTAGGTCTTCAGTGCAGTGATCCCAAATGTCCCTCTGGATTTCCTTGGTTTCTTGCAATCCCCAGTCCTGTTACAGGCATTCAGGCAGCTGCGAAGTCTTTGCATGTTTAAAGTGCAGCCGGTGTGAACAGACTTTCCCTACTTTAAGAACGTATTTTTAAGAATACAGGAATATTAGATATGAAGAAGAAAGTTTTTACAATGAGGGTGGTGAGGAACTGGCACAAGTAGCCCAGAGAGGTGATGGATGCTCCAAGTCTGGCAGTGTTCAAGGTCTGAGCAACCANATGGATGCTCTCAGTGTTCAAGGTCTGAGCAACCAGATCCAGCTGAAGATGTCCCTACTTATTGCAGAGGGACGGACTGGATGGCCTTTGAGTGTCCCTTCCAACCCAAATTTTCTGTGATTCTATGAATATAACTTTTTCAGCACTCCTTGAAGATGTGGCTTCTTCTGTCCACCAGTGGAGCTACAGCTTTGCTCAAACTCTTCCTATCTCAGCATGGCTTCTGTCTCTTACACCAACTGCTGCCCACCTGGAAAGCTCTTGCAAAGGTTTCTGTGCCGCCATGGGGCTTTCATCATGTCACACCATAGTGCATTTCTAGATGGTTCCCAAAATTCCTGAACTCATTCAGACCTTTTTTGTCCTCTCTCCTGTTCCTGTGCCACTTGCCACTTCCCATTCAGCATCAAGAAGCTTTGCACAGGTTGCTGACGTTTCCTTCATTGCACACGTGGTGGATTTTGTGCTCTGTCCCGTGCTTGCGAGAAGCAACCAAAGCGCAGAGGTGCATCCTGGACCTCCTGGAAAACCTCCTTTAAAGCCTCTTTTGCGACAGCGCTAGGAAAAAATGCACAGAAGTGGGGTCCTGGCTTGTCACACCGAATGTTCCTATGCCCCATGACAGTGGAGCTATGAATAGAAGAAGTGATGACAATAATAATTAGGATGGGCTAATTTTTATTATTTTTCCATGGAAACGGGAGTGTTTCCGTCAGTGTGATGTCTTGTGCAGCCGGAGGAGATGGAGAGGCCCAGCCTCTGCAGGGTGACTCAGACCCTCTGGATGAAGCAGAGGGGGCCTGGACTGCGCAGCTGAGCTCAGGTGAGATTGATCCCTTGGGATTTGCAGCTGCCCACACCCCAGAGCTTCTAACGGAATGGAAAATGCTCCGGGCTTTTGGAAGAGGCAACCCTTAAATCCTTGATGGGAGTTTTGGTTTTCCTTTTGTAAATGAAGTCTGTGATCCCAGTTCCTGACCAGTCTTTGTTTGCTGACAATGTAAACTCCTGGGGCAAGGATACTTTTTCCCCCCAGATTGCAGCAGAGTTTGGCTGCTTGCTCATCCTCTCCTGCCTGGGCCTCTGGCTGCTGCAAGGGCACGAAGGGATCATCACTGTCAGTTTACAAACACAGGCATCTCCTATTTTTTTTTTTGTGGTTTCCTGCTGAATCTCCAGACTAGGACACTGAAAAACATACAATTAGTAAATCTTCAAATCCCCAGCTGAAACAATTACAACCCCGTGGCCGTGCAGCGACGAGATGCCGCTGGATAACGTAATCACAGCTTTACATGGCTGCCGCTGATCTCTGGGCTTGTAATGATTTCATTTCCCCTCTCCCACCTCCTTTATATTTGCTATTATGTAAAACCCTAAGAACTAATTACAAGTGGGTGGATCAAAGATGATACATTTTAATTTTCCTTCCAGCCTCACCCACTGAATGGTGAGGAATCCAGCACAACCCATTAAACTGTAGGTACTTGCTGACAGAAAGGGAACCATCTGCTGAACAACTTCTGTTAATTATTTTGGAACACGCTAACGAGAAGAAAGCGCAGGCCTGTAATGACCTTTCCCTTGGTGGCAGAATCCACTGCAAAGTAGACAGTTGTGGCTTGAAGCCAAAAGTTAATGGTTAGTATTGGCACAAAAGACTCCGGCGCACTAGTATTTATTAATTTCCCTGTAGTGGAGAAAATATTCCAGGCATTCTGAGTATAAAACTTCCTAGCACCTGCACAAAACCGAGCTCCAAAATATTCATTTAGAGCATTTTTCAAGAGTCCCTCAGAAAATGTGGACTTCACATGTTTACTTCCTTGTGGTGTTCTTTTTGTTTTGTCACATCTGATTTGGTCAAACAACCTTTTGTTTTGTTTAGCAATGAGCAATATTTACACAGGGCTTTTTTGGCACATAAGAATCACAATTATTTCATGTCCCTGAGGCAAAGAGGTCGATGGAAACTTGTGCCCCTTGTAGACACGTGGACTGGTAACTCATACGTTTTATTTTTATCTATTTTGTCTGTTTTAGTGCAACTGAATAAACTGGCTTTTTCTTTGCCCTTTCTGGTAGATGCCTGCTGGGCTTAATCCAGAGATCACAGAGGTTTCTGTGGAGCTGAGCAGACTTTGGATCACCCCTCAAAGTGCCTGGATATCTTGAGTATGAATTACCCATCTGCCTTAATACTTAAATGGTGTGAAACTTTGCCCTGTTTCTTAATAGGTTTTGCAAGGGAGCTGTGCCACTGTTTTGAGGGAAGAGAACAGGAGGAGGATATCCCACCGAATCCTGCAGGGTATTTCAGCTACAACTCTATCGTTCAGCGCTAAAACACTGAACCTTTGAACTGTATTTTAAATTAAACAAGGGATTGCCCGTTGCACGGGGGCCTGGTGTGCTCTGCTTGATTTCTGTGGGGTTTTTGGACCGTGGAAGCTGCGGCGTTTCAGCGCGGCAGGGCCGTTTCAAGGACAGTCTCCTCACGTGTCCAACCAGGAGCTCTAACCAGGAATGCTCTTTCTAGGTCTGTGTTTGCAGCCTCATTGCTCTAAGTGCAGCAGGTAAAGTAAAGATGCAACATGAGTGGTAAATTAAAAGCCGTTTGTGTCTAAGTCATCCCATCTGTGTCTTTTGGATGGAAGTCAACCATCTTTGAAACCACATGCATCAAGCAATTGGCTAAACGTCCTCGTAGACAGGATGTCTCCTATTTGCATTTGAAGTGCTGTGCTTTCTGTTTAAAATACTAATGCAACTCACTTACACCATTTTCTTGACCTGTTTACAAATAGTGGCTGTTGCATAATCGAAAATAGGTGTTAAAATGCTGAGGCTGTCAAGGGGCTTTAAAGCATCTTTGTGTGAAGTACAGGAGATTTATTGAAAACACCTGAGGTAGTGAATGCCCCGGGCTCTCCCCTGCCTCCAGCCCAGCCCACCACCACCACTGCCACCCACCACCACCTTTGAAGTCCCTTCGTTGGTCATAGAGGCTCTGCGAGTTCGTGTACACACCTATCATTCAAAGGGCAATATATTATCCACATGACAGATGTAATCAGTCCCTTGGTCTCTTAGAAGTGCAGCTGTTGGTGAATTCTTTTTTGTGAATGTAATATTTGAGAAGACTTAAGTTAAAAACTGACACTTCCATTGAAATCTCATCTCCTTTGGAAAGGTTTCCCGTTTTCTGGCTCTCCTCCGCGTGTGACAGCCAGGGATGTGTCAAACAGCATTCAACTGACAGTTTCCAACAGAGATGCCATTAGCGAAGATGGCATGAAAATAACACTCCCTTAGAAACACTTTTAATGTGAGCTGTTTGTTTCCAGAGCTGTGGCAAGGCCAAGTGAAGAGGAAAAACCTAATTTAGGAGGAAGGCATCTATTGGAAGAAAAAAAAAAAAATGAAAAGAGATGCCGCAGTTTGGGAACAGGTAGATGCAGAGGAACCAGAGGGAGCAGGACCAAACGAGGAGAGGGAGAGATGCAGGGAGCAGTGGTGGTGTCTGTGATGCTGGGCCATTTCACCCTCAGTCTATGCACCAAGCAAGGTGACTCCAGCCCAAAGCCACACTAGAAAAGGACATTAAGGGCATGGAGAGGTGTGGGGGAACGATCTGAAAAACTGTTGGCAGCAGTTGCCCAGAGAAGCTGTGGCTTACCCATCCCTGGAAGTGCCCAAGGCCAGGTTGGACAGAGCTTGGAGTAACCTGGGCTAGTGGAAGGTGTCCCTGCCCCTGGCAGGGGGTAGAACAAGATGAGCTTCAAGGCTTCTTCCAATCCTAACAATTCCATGCTTCTCTGATGCTCTGAGGGCTGGAAGGAAAGCACCTCCTTGCTTTCCAAACAGGGGAAGGTACCCATCCCCAGCTGGGCCAACTGCCCAAAGCCTTGGCTCAGTCGGGAAGCAAACCCCAGGCTGCCCAAAGGCTCGTCCAGTGCCTGAACCGCAGGCTTGTCCTTTCCTTTTATTGGTAAAAATAAAAATATGACCTTCTTTTGGCAGCCTTACAGAGCAGATGCTGCTTTTTAGATGACAGCATAGAAATGCAGAAAAACTTTGGGGATTTGCAGAAATTCTTTCCAACGACAGATTGTCTGGCCTACCAGTGTCATAATGTCAGGCCTGAAACATGCCATAAAGCTTTCTTTCAGGAGAACAAACATAACCCCCTAGACCAGCTCTGTGACAAGCAAGTAAAACAAAGCAGGGTAATTGCGGCTGGAAACCCACCAGGCTCTTAATGTGACCTCTTGAATACTAATAGTTATTAGAGATGCAATGAATAAACGTCAGGAATATCACCAGCAATCTGTATTTAAGACAGGGACTCCAGAGGAAAAGTTTGTGAACAAGAAAACCACTTCTGAACGTGAGTTACAGTAAGGAGGAAGCGCTCACGTGGCTCCCGGAGAGCCTGGATGTGTTTTTCACACGCTGGTGGGCTCAAGGATGGAGACAGAGGGCTCCTGGCTGCTGCAAGCTACCTGATTGTCAAATCCCCTGATGCAGAAGATAAAACCCAAGCTCTTTATGGAGCTTCTTTGCTCAATAAACACACAGGTGGAAAACAAGTGAGGAGCGAATAAAAAGGATATGCCACACTGCATGTGGATGTACCTCAGCATCTTTGGAAGGCCACAGGTTGCCTATAAATAGGTTTTTTGTGGGAGGGTGAATGTGTCAGTCATGCATCCAAGGCAGCCCCAGGTGCCCAAGGCTCTTGGGAGATCCCACTCCATTCTCCCTCCCACTCAACTCCTGGATAACTGGGGGGAGGTGAACCAGGGGTGTGTGACTTACGGGGTTACAGTCAGAGTGCCTTCGGGGCAGGAAAGCTTCTGCCTTTAACTTAACTATAATCTCAATAACTTTTCCACTTCCAACTAATTCCCTCATGCTCCAAGTGTGACATATCAGTTCACAGGTTCTGCCCAGAGATAATTTTGTGCTGAAAGCAAACCCAGAACTCCAATGTATGCAGCCAGGGACCTGGTTGTTGGTAAGACTAAACTGCAAAATGCAGAAGATAGACTTCGTGATGCCAAGAGAAATTCTGATTTGGCTGACAAGTTTCTGCTCTTCTTTGCAGAAGAATATGAACAGAATTGACAGAGTAAAAAGTATGAAAAAAAAAAAAAAAACAAAAAACAACCCCTCAACCCTATATTTTGTTTGTGTAGGAACTGGAAGAGGAGAGAAATGGGACACTGGGTGGGTTTTTCCACATGTGGGTGCTCCAAAGGAGAAGCCGAGAGGCTTGATCCTAAACAGCCACAAGTGTGTGGCCATCATTGCATCCTACTGAGCAGCACACTTTGCATCAGACTCCTCGCACTAATGGTTGAATTTTTGAATTGAAACGACTCAGATGCCTTGGATTCTCCTTTGGTTGGTGCCTGGCCCTATACCCATGGCAAGGAATAGTCTGACCTCTTTTATCCACAGTTCATGAAGGAGCAGAGATCTCGTGGCAGCACAGCCAAAGCTCGTGTGGCTTGTGCAGAGCTGTTCCCCTTTAAATCGGCTGCTCAGCTAAGCCATTTGTGTGATTTCAGCGGATCAGATATGTCAGCCTGTTTCCTTTTTCTCATTCCCTTCTCCAGCGTCACCAGTGATATGACTTAAGACTTGGGAGGTAGCACTGAGGCTCGTTGGGTGGTGTATGTAAAATGAGACACTGTTTAGTTTCAAGGCTGGGAATTCAAGAGCTTGGTTGCACAGGCTGGGTAGAAAAGTGTTTCTTTTTACAGGTTTTGAGGGTGCCACCTTTTAATGTCACGGAGAAACCCCTTGTCCCTGCCATGGACCTCTGCATCTGCTTGGCTGCCTCCTACTCTGCCCTGTCCTCACCTCTTTCCCTTCTTTCTAAGGAAAACAATCCCTTGGAGATTTTTTTTTTTAGGGTTTGGGGTTTTTTTGTTGTTGGGAGAGGGGTTGGGGGGGTTATGGGAACACAAGGTTTCGGCACTAAAGCACAGGTTTAACTTCAGTGATTGAGTTTGACAGGAATATAATGATGCCCTAAAGATACAAAACCACCCAGCTCGTAAGAGAGGATGAGCCAACCCAGGCCAGCCTTGCTTTGAGCCTGAGCTGGGTTCCCACCTTTCAAACCCACTCTCCCCGAGGAGCAGAAATGTCCTGTTGGGAAAGCTCTGATCAATGTGGTGCTGATTAGACCAAAGACGGCACAAGGCTGAGGTCCTAATTGCTTCCATGGGTGTTTGCATCTAACCTGTGCACTGCAAGTTGCAGGCATGGCTGGAGAGTTTCTGGTGTGAGGAGATGGGTGACCCAGGCCAGGGACACAGGCTCGGTGCTGGGGGGCTGCCTGAAGGGTGTTTCACCCCGTTTCCCACTCGCTGCAATTAAATTTCCCCTCTATTACCCACCCGACACTTCCCAAAACCTTTCCACCTTGCTGTGGATGCTGGGACTCTCCAGCCAGCCAAGCAGGGGTAGGAGCAGAGCCTTTAGTAATGAAATTCAGAAAGTCACGTCCCCCTTATCTGATGGGCCCGGGGAGCCTCAGCGGGCACTTTGTTCTCAGCTGTGCGCGTGGGGAGCCAGCGGATCCTCCTGGTTCCGGGATGGGATCTAAGCGGACCGGTACCCAGAGAGACTCTCAGATCTGTCTGCCTGCCTGCGAGTCCTAAAAAACACACTGGCTGCAGCATGCATACCCCAGTGTGAAGTCAGCCAGGAACAAGCCAGAGAACCTGCCTCTGACCCTGAGGACATTGCTTGAAAAATATTTTCCAGAACTCGGTGCCTGGGGACCTGCAGCTAACAAACATTCTGGAAGTGTAATCACAGCCTTTGGCTCTGCTGCCGAACCACCTACGGGAGGTGAGTTTAAAGAGAGCGGCTTTAAAGCTGTCAACATAAGAAGGAGGGAAGCCAAATTGCTTTCGTGCTTGCGCTCTCGTGCCAGCTGGTTTGTCATGGGATTGGTATGTAGCAAAGATAGAGTTGTCTGCAGAAAAGCTGTATTATTCTTTTTTTGGATGGGTCCGCTGGAGATCAGTCAGGACCCACAGTAATTTCCTGAGGGGACAAATCCAGGCCTGAGATAGGCCACTGGCTCCTCGGAGGTTGCGTGGAGCTCTGCGTTGGGTCAGAAAGTCAGCCTTTGAGGAGAAGAGCTGGAGAAGCCTTCCAGGAGTGAGAGCTGATAAGACAGCAGCTCCCCAGCTGTGCCGTGGCCTCGCAGAGCCGCGGATGTCATCGGAGGAATGAGAATTAATAACCCTGGGCCAGACTCTGACCTCTACTATTCAGGCATAGATCCCTGGCAGCTCGTGGGACTCGTCTCAGCCCTCCCACAGCCCAGGTCCCCCTGTCTCCCACGGACTCTAAATGGGGCTGGGGACATCTGATCCCTCTCCGAGGCAGATCCACGTGGAGAAGGACACAGCACCGGAGAGCAAGCTGAGCGCCAAGGGTGCGCTCCTGTGCAGAGCATGGTCCCACTCTTCCTCCTGGCACCTGAAATAGAGAGGTGTGATAAAGACCACCCAGCCAGGGATGTAATGTTGTGTGTCAGCCCAAGGAGGACCCCTCAGATTGGGTGAGAATGTGGCATAATGGGTCAGAATTCATGAGCAGGGATGCGTAGGCTTGCGAGAAGAGAAATCCCTGGCCCCAGGCAAAGCATGCGGTGTATTCCCACAAGGATCCAGGTGAAACTGAGGTCAATCACATTAACAGGAGCTTTTCCAGACGAAGAATTTGCCAGGTGTCCTGGCTGCGGGGTGGAAGGTGTTGGTCAGCATGGAACATCCTGGAAATGTTCCGCTGCTGTCAGCTCTGTCCGTGGGCTCTTGGGATGTGCTGAGCCTGAGTGACAAGGATGGGGACAGGGTGTCCCTGTGCAATGGTGCAGGGCAGGAATATGTTGCCAGACCATCCTGGGAGGATGGGCAGACAAAGTTTTCCACCTGCAAACCAATTCCCAGTGCCCTTTCAGGATTTTTCTCCGAGATGTAGATGCAGATGCCCAAGGTGGCACCCCGAGCATTTCCCTCAACAACTCCTTCAGTTCATTTGCTCAATAAAACACACTAATGTAAGAATGGGGACGGATGAATGGGCTGTAGGGAAGCAAAGGACTAAATTTATGCAGCATAAATCAGGGCTTAAATGTTCCCAGCCTGTGCCCAGAGCACTGTTTGTGGTCTGTGCGGGGCTGGGGTGTTTCCTTGGCTCACCCGCTGCCACCTCCTCGGGCACCTTGAGGTGAGAAATCTCACGACTGGCCAAGCCGGGCTGGACAGTCCTGACAAATTGTCCTCCTCTAAAGCCCCAGCTGGGCTGCAGCCCTGCAGCAGATATGAAGCCAGAGGGCTTTCCTCACCCTCTTCTCCAAGGTGCCTTCCCAGGGATGTGAGGTCGCCACCCGTCCCTTCCCCGTGCCCGGTGCTGCGAGGAGCCGTGCGTGAGCTGCAGCCCCACGGCTCCTCCCCACATGTGGCTGATCCCTGGTGATGCTCAGCCCACACCCTGCGTCCCCGTCCTCCGACGAGCCGTTCCCACCCTCCAGCTGGCTGGGGAGAGTCTCCAGCTGCCTCCGTGAGTCAGGAGCGCCGGCTCAGCCCGTCCTCACCTTTCCGAAAACATTGGCAGCCCCTCGTGGGCCCCCGGGGACACGGCTGCAGGAACATGTTCTCAAATAAGGTCTGCGGTGTGGAAAAGGTGTGGGGAAGGAGGGCAGGTGGAAAGCTCAGTCCTGGCTGCCATAGGGCTCTGTTCTCCAGGGAGACAGATGGAGCCCATGGGTTTTGAGGATCACGGATTTTTCAGTCACCTTTCTTACTCCACTGATGTCTTGTTGATTAAATCTCAGCCAGCCAGCCTAGCTCCGTGATTCCTGGGTTTATGGGGGTGGATGGTGCTTTCCTCATTTAGTGCAGGTGACCCGGAGGTAACTGGTGCTGGGAGTGGCTGGAGATGCTGAGATGTGAAACACGTGTGGAGCCGAAGGGCTGGGATGGGACTCGTTAAGCCCATGTGTTGTGTTTCTCTCAGCCCCGAGCCGGAGGCACTTACAGGACCCAGCAGACTCCACAATGAACAGTTCACCTGTGGACCTCCTCTGGGTTTTCCCCTGGAGCACTTTCCAGCCTTGGAGAGCCTCCAGCATGGAGTGGGCAGTGCCAGGCTGATGGACAGCGCTGAGGATGAGGATGGTGGTGTTCTCCAGAGCTGAAGAAGGGGCATTTCCATCCCAGCTTAGACAGAAGGATTGGTAGGAAGAAGAGTTTTTTTATTG
This sequence comes from Mohoua ochrocephala, assembly GCA_013398855.1. Lineage (NCBI taxonomy): Eukaryota > Metazoa > Chordata > Aves > Passeriformes > Acanthizidae > Mohoua > Mohoua ochrocephala. Next base: position 273,795 of record VZTA01018969.1, read on the forward strand.
AGTCTTTATGGGAGGAACTGATGCTGCTCCTCCAAGATCTCTGGGTATTTCCAGGATACTGTGGGGCTTTAGGACATGAGGAGTGCTCTCCTGGTTTTTTGGGGGGACACGTTGCAGCCAGCAGGATCCTGAGGTTTTCTGGCATCCTGATGAGTGCTCTGAGGCTGGGACTCCAGGGAGGCACAGGCCAAACCTCTGCCTGCCTGAGCTGGCTGGTACAGGTGGTCCCTTCCCATTCCCAGTTCCTGGGATATTATATCATCTGATGTGTTTATCCATCTGTTTGCAATCTCGGGGAGGTTGGTGTGGTTTTAATTAATGAGCAATTGTCTTTGTGGTTGTTATGCAGAGCCCCGAGCGATTCAACAGGGGTGGGGGATGCTTATAAATAAAACAATTATTATTACCCAACTTCATTAACATGCAACACTGCTGCTCCCTCCTCCTTTCCTGCCCCTTCGCTGCTGTGTCTGCTCAGGTGGGGCTGGAAGGGAGAGTGGCTACAAGAGCCCAAATGCCCTGAGCAGTGGCAGTGTGGACCCTCTGATGAGTCTTTCCCTCGCCCAGGCTAGGAAAAAGATCTCTCTCTTCCAATCATTTCCACAAAACTTCCAGAAGACAAAATCTTTTTGAAAGTTTTACTCATCTGCCAAATTGAGCTGAAATCATCAGCGGGTTAGAAACTATTTTCAATAGATTGATGGCCTGTGCACAGTAGCTGTATAAATTCTGGGTTTGGGGGCAATGAGGCCCAGAAATGGGCACAGGTGCCTAAAATCACATTTAGGCAGAATTTTGTACCCAGGTTTCAAAAATCCCTTGTAGAGGGGGCTCTTGGATACTCCCGAGGTGCTGGATGCCTTTGTGCCCATCAGGTGTTGCAGCTGGTCTGTTCCCCATGACCTGCTTCACCTCAATAAGGGTTATTCCCGGGTCTGCTTTTTTACTGCCTGCCTTCTTACAGCTCCTCAGGGTCCCTGGAGCCTTGTGATCTGCCTTCTCCAGAAGATTTTATAATTGCTGCTTTGTTTTTCCCCCTATAACCAGAGCAATGCAACGCAGCTCAGCGTGCTCAGCCTTGCACCTGCTGTGGGGATGGAACCTGCGCCCAATCCCCCGGTTTTCACTGTGTTTTGGATTCAATCAGGAGATATTTCACTGGATGTGAGATGGGATGGCTGTGGAAGTGTGTGATGTGGAGCAGTACAGTGCCAGAGGCATCGTTCTCCTTGTCACCTCATGACCACAGCCTCCTCCAGCCTGGGACACACAAGATGCAGCTGACTGGCAGCTCTCCAGGGGCCAGGTGGCTGCTGGCCCTCAGGTTCTGCGTCTTTGGGGATGGATGTGGCCAGCACTGACTCGTTCCGAGGACTGGAGGGAGCATGAACAGAGCCCAGCAGCTTTCCTTTATCTGTGCTGATTTGCCTGGATCTTCATCCCTGAGCCAGGCCACACCAGCTCACAGGGATCCAGGGAGAAGCAAACCTTGTGGTCTCACCACAGACAGACCCAGACATGCTCCACAGCCCCAGCACAGTGCAGAGGAGGAATTCCCCATCAGACAGCTCTGCTTGACCCTCCACATCCGTGTCTCCTCACCGGGGAAGGCTGGCAGATGTCACCACGTCCTGGTGTCAGCTGGAAAGGCAGATCTGGCTGTGAATTGGTCCCTATCCAGGTGTAGGGAGGTGTCCTGGGAACTGTACCAATCCTGTGGCATCAGCTGGAGCTGCAGGAGCTCTGCAGAAACCTGAGCTGTCCGAATGCTGGGACAGCAAACTTTGGGATGTCACTTGTGGGGGGCACCGCAGATGTTCAGAAAGCAGCAACTCTTCCCCTTTCCTTCCTTAGAGATCCTGCATCCCAGTGCCTTGCACAGCGGGATATGCACCCTTTTCCAGCCCCGCTTTTGCCAGGAGGGTATTCCAAAGCCAGACTCTCCTGGAGCCCTGTCCCCTGGCTCCGAGCAGGTGGGAGCTGCAACAGCAAGGGCGGGTGTTGGTCCTGCTTTAGGGAGCTGATGATCTGCTGGTGACCAGTGACCAGCAGAGGTGGCCAAAGGCAGAAGGGGGATATGGCTGGAGGGCCAGGCTGCCAAACCCTGCTCCGGAGCACGTGCCGGTCCAGGCAGAGCACTATGGATTATTTCCCTGTGCGCACTCCCCGTGCCAAATATAACTGAGTAGCAGGAGGTTGCTCTGTTTCTAATTGGGTGATGAAAGCCTGTTTAGGAGGCCAAGACCTAATGGTCAGAAGCAGGAGAGGCAGGAACAGAAACGGGACTGATTCCTGGTGCAGCAAGGATGGAGCAGCCGGCACCAGCTCCCCCCACTGTGTGGGTCTCAGTCCTCCTCGTGGCACAGGGACCTTGGAGCTGCACTTGGGGAGGACGGGGTTATCTCCTGGGAAGGCCTTTGTATTGAAAGGGGTGGATAATACATTTTGGGCATCGAGATTTCTTGGCTGTACATTGTATTATATTTATATTAGGCTTTCTATTAAAAAAAAAAAGCAAAAAAGAAGAGCTGATTGGACTGACAACTTTTATCAAACAAAAATTCCTGGTGCCCAGGAATACTTTGGTATAGACAAAGATTCAACTCCAGCTTGGTTTCTTTAACAGATGCTTTGGTGACTGCCCCCCGGCACATCCTGCCTGAGGGGAGAAGGCAGCAGGGACCCTGCAGACCAAAGATGAGCAAGAGAAACCTCAGCCTGGCAGATGAGAAGGAACAATCTGGAGGACTGGAGCAAGTGGTGAGCACAGGGCTGAGCGCAGATATTCCCCACAGACTCAGTGGCTTTGAAGCAGCTCCCATGGCCCCTCTCCCACCAGCCCCCCGTGCTCTATGGGTACCCCATCTCTGTGGGGTGGGAATGAGGGACTCCCGAAGGCCAGAGCTTCCCAAAGGGACAACATAATGTCCTTAGCCCTCCTGTCGTGGGGGTCTCAGTAGCTCTGTGCTTCAGCAAAGCCTCTGCAGCATCCGAGGATCCGCTAATGACACGCTTGGCCCACGAGCTGTGTTTGCAGAGGAGGGGAGAAGAAGGGATTCGTGTACATGGGAGACACAAGGCAGTGAAGTGATGGAATAACTCACTTAGTACTGGGACATTTATGAGTCACCTTCCTCTGCCCCTCCCCTCCGAGGTAGATGTCATAAGGGAGACTAACCCCGCAGTAATCTCCATAGAACATATGTGATATGTTTACTTCTTTCTTCCCTCTGTCTTCCCTGCTCTGCAATGTAAATAGTCATTTGTTCCTCTTCCAGCTGCTGGTACATGGTCTCACCAGTAGGAAATATATTATCATCCAATAAAACCAAACTCTTGGTGGCAATGATGATGATTTATTGATTTTGGCTCCGTCGCCCTCCCAGATGGAAATAGAAGCTGGCAGTTAGCTCATGTCTTACAACTCAGCCTAGACCATTCCCTTCAGCTTGCTGAATGCTGCGCTTTAGAGACGGGATCTGCTCCTCCAGAGAAAGTTTCCAGGGTTGTGGCTGCGTTCGTTTAAGGCTTCAATCAATGTCGATTAAATGCGAACGCATCCTGGGGACCCCCACTTCCTAACGGCGAGCTACCCCCGGGACAAAGACATCCAGGGCACCTCTCCAGCCCTGCAGGGACGTGTCCATCCCAGTAAACACACACACACACACCGGGAAGCTCCCGAGCCAACCCAAATAAACACTGAGGAACAGCCTGCAAAGTCCTGACCCATGGAAACTTCCTGGGTCCAAGGGTCTCTGCAGCTGGAGAGGACGTCCTCGCTCGCAGCTGCGGTGCCTGCTCCCTTCCCAGAGGCAGCCCTTCCCTTTCCCTGCCCACTCTGACCCCATATGAAGCCACGGGGCTCTGGGAAGTGGCCTGGGAGACCCGGTGTGCCTCCTTCCCAGGGTCTAGTGCTGGGCTGCTCCGCTTGCTGGCCGGAGTTCAGCAGGCAGAGCCTTCTCTGGAGCAGGGTTTCCAGCCGAGCCCACACACTTGCACTGTGAGAGGAGCTGAGACCTCTGTGGTTGGTTCGTGTTTCAGAAGCCACTTGTGTGTGGAAGCCTCTTGGCTGGGCACTACTGGCTTTGCAAAAAAACCCTTTTTTTCTTTTTTCTTTTTAATTTTTTCCCTCGTTGATCCTCTAACCAGGCCAAGGGGAACCCTGGGAGCCACCAGCCTGCTCAGGGCTGAGCAGATCCTGACGCCTTTTGTGCAGGGGGAGCATTAATGGAGTTAACAACTGAACCACCTTGGCTTGCCACATCAACTGGTTTGGAGATCTGGTTCGACTCCCCATAAAAAGCCTCCGGCTTGTAAAAGAAAAGCCACATGCAGTCCCTGAAGCTCAAACATTTCTCTGCTCCTCAGGTCCACAGCTTCTTTGGAAGTACACAGCCAGGCTTGGATAGAGGCACGGCAGGGCAGCCACTTCTGCTCTGCCCTCTTCACCTGGTAACCCCCAGAGCAGCCTTTCCTTGCTGTCCCACTTTTGGCTGCATCCCCCACCGTGGCCACGAGCTGGTGGAGAGGGGTTTTCCCGGAGCAGCTGAGGAGCAGTAGCCTGTTTTCCGTGGCAGGAACCTGCTGGCACGGCCGTGCCTGGGGTTAGGCCGGATTACAACCGCCCTTAAAACTCCCGCTTCATCCTCCGACTGCTCCTGGTCAGAATCTTTCATCTGTTTTGGGAAAGTTTGGTTAACTTTCATGTGGTTTCCAAAAAAGAAAATCATCCACCAGAATTTCCTGTTATGCCATCAGCCTCCAGGCCGGCCAAAAGGAGCAGTTTACTGTTGTTTACATAGCTGCAAAAATGTACTCGGACCTTCCCAGCCCAAGGTGCCTGCTTATTCTTAAAGCCTGGCCTCCTGAGGCTCCGAGTGCCATTTGCAGCTGTGTTTTGCTCTGCAGGCTCTCGTTTCTGGGGAGGGAATTTCTCCGAGGCAGGAAACCATGTCTTCGCATGCCTCCACTCCGTGCCTCGTGCCAAGGGGCCCTGGTTCTGACGGGGGATGCAGGATGCTCCTGCAGTTGCAGATGTGTACCGGAGCAGGAAAACTGCTCTGAAAGCTCCTGCTGCCAGTGTGAGTGCTGTCAAATTGTGGCATCTCCTGGCTGGGCATGGAGGGAGGGGAATGGCTCGAGGTGCAGCAGCCAGGGTGGGTGGAGAGAGGAAGCACAGGGCAGGAGGAGGGAGAGCAGCAGGAAAGCTTTCCAAGAAATCTCGCTGCTCTTTGGGGAATGATGCTGAGTCGTTGCCAGGTGGGAGCCAGGCTGGGACCCCATGTAAAAGACCTCTGAGATCTGTGGGAAGGTGAGCAAACAGCCTCTATCACAGGGACTCTCTTGGAAGACGTGTGGTCTTCTATATTTTTGTGTTAATTGGCCTCTTTTCCGGGTGCTGGGGTTCGGCATATGGAAAAGTGGTACTTGCACAGGAACATAAACCTGTTTTTTGAAGCAGACCTGGAAGGATCTAGGGAGCATGGGGGAGGCTGTGAGACCCATCTGCTCCCAAGGGGCACCTCTGGAGTCCTTCAAACATCGCAACGAAAAACAACCTCTCAGCAAATGCCGCATTAATTTTGAGCGTTATAGAAACCATCTGTCCTCGGGGTCTGCTGTGAGGGGAGACAGCTCTGGCAAAGCCTGGCTCTTGCTGATCACCCAAAAGGGCACTGTGGGAATGTATCTATGGGGAAAACCCCAGCAGAGATAATCGGGGGGTCAGAGGAGCAGAGGAACCGTTTGAATTTGTACCTTCTGAGTGCTGTAGGTATCATTTAAGAGCTGAGTGGCCAATAACTCCAATTCCCCAGCTGTCTAATGGTAGAAACCATGCATTTAATCAAGGGCTGTGGAGATGCTCCAAGGGCTGGAGCCAGGCTGGGAGAGCTGGGGGTGTTCACCTGGAGAAGAGAAGGCTCCAGGGAGAGCTCAGAGCCCCTTCCAGGGCCTAAAGGGGCTCCAGGAGAGCTGGAGAGGGACTGGGGACAAGGACCTGGAGTGACAGGACAAGGGGGAATGGATTCACACTACCACAGGGCAGGGTTAGATGGGATATTGGGAAGGAATTCCTGGCTGGGAGGGTGGGGAGGCCCTGGCACAGGGTGCCCAGAGAAGCTGTGGCTGCCCCTGGATCCCTGGCAGTGTCCCAGGCCAGGTTGGATGGGGCTTGGAGCAGTCTGGGCTAGTGGAAGGTATCCCTGCCCATGGCAGGGAGTGGAACAAGATTATCTCTAAAGTTCCCTTCTAACCCAAACCATTCTCTGGTTTCTGTCTCTGTTGCTATGATTTGTTTCGGCACTGAGACCTGAGGGATTCACTGCGGTGGGATTACAGTGCTTCTGTTTGTTGGCAGAGCAAAAAATGCTTAATAGAAAGCATCAAAACCTCCATCTAGAGGTGGTATCTGAGTGATATCTGAGTGATTTCAAGGTCTCTGGTCTTTGAGTACCTCGGAAAGACCTGCCATGAAGATAACCCCATTTCCCCCTGAGGTACTTTCACCTGCAGGGTTTTCACTTCCCAGCAGAAAGAGCTGAATCACGGAGCTCCCTTCCCCCAGGGCACCGATCACAACCCACAAAGCACGCCGAGGTTTATGGAAGGAAAAGCCAAATTATGTCGGTCACGCATCCTATCTGAAGTTTATAAAGGGTTAATAAAAATTTAACAGGCAGTTTTGCAAATGGTTACTCACTTTGGTGCCTGATGTGGTCCTGCACAGCCATCATTTGCTCGTTAAGGTCAGTCTGTAACACAGAGCAGTCAGACCCGGGCTCTGCTTGTGGACAGAAATAATTTGGTTTCATTCTTCTGATGAGGAAGATACTTTAACAAAAACACAGTTCTTTGAAATATGCAAATTAAAGCCTTGAAATGGTCAGTTCTGTAAGAAACAAAGTAAACCTTTAAACATATATTTTGTTTTTATCAGAAAAAAAAATTCAGTTTTACTTATTTCCTCTCTTTTTCCTTTTGAAATATGGAAAATAAATCCTGCAACCCTTTTCGTAGCATACTCTCTTTTTTTTTTTTTGCCACACTGACTTTGAAAAGCAATTCAAGAACAAATCCTTAACTAAGACACTGTGCTTTTATGTTTATATAGCTATTGATTTACAGTACTTTTTAAATGAAACCTTTGTTTTTCCATTAATGGAAATTTATGTAAATAAAGAACGAGAAAGAAGTCACTTTAGATCTAAGTAAACTTGTAAGATTTTTGCCCAGCTCAGAAGTCACGAGGATTTCAAAACACAGTCTTAGGAAAATCTCTCTGCAAGGTAAAATAACTGTGTGACCAGCACAGGAAACGTTATTTTTTCGGAATATTTGTCACTTTTAAAAACCATTCTCCTGTATGTTTTTCAGTGGATGATAGAAAATGTTTCTCTGGCAGGAGCAGGGCAAGAAAAGTGGAGACTTGGGGTTGCCTCCTTAATGGAAACCAGCATCACATAATGCTTTCCAATAAAAAGAATGTTCTACCCGACTGGAGCTCTGGTCCTACAATAATCGGTCGGAATACAATTATCCATCCTGGAATTAGATCAGTAGAGCTGGTGAAAAAAACCACAAAACGATTTTTTTTTTTTCCTTTTTTGTTCCCTAAATGAAAAGTTATTTTCAAAATTTGTTTAAATGGAAATATGCTTGCCTGAACATCAAACACTGGAAAAGACCTCTCATCGTAGAACTGGAGAATCATGGAATGGTTTGGGTTGGAAGGGATCTTTAGAGACCATCCAGTTCCACCCCCTGCCATGGGCAGGGACACCTTCCACTAGCCCAGGCTGCTCCAAGCCCTGTCCAACCTGGCCTTGGACATTTCCAGGGATCCAGGGGCAGCCACAGCTTCTCTGGGCACCCTGTGCCAGGGCCTCCCCACCCTCACAGCCAGGAATTCCTTCCCAATATCCCATCCAACCCTGGCCTGTGGTAGTGTGAATCCATTCCCCCTTGTCCTGTCCCTCCAGGTCCTTGTCCCAAGTCCCTCTCCAGCTCTCTTGGAGCCCCTTTAGGGGGGCCATGTAAAAGGTCTCCCTGGAGCCTTGTCTCCTCCAGGCTGAACACCCCCAGCTCTCCCAGCCTGGTTCCAGAGCAGAGCAGCTCCAGCACTCTGATAATTTTTTGATAAAAATGATAAATTTTTTTGCCCCCCTTCTCTAATTTAAATTTGGCAAAATAAAAATATACTGACAAAAATCTTTTACTCACTTTCTCCATGGGAAAAAATTTATATTTTCTGACTTGTTGTGCTGGTGTTAACAATGAAGTTACACCCAACAGTGGGTGCCCTGGGAAGGGAAATCCAACGGTTTCAGAAAAAATCCTGCACATTTATGTGTTGGTGGATGGACAGACCCTCATCTTCTGCACAAGGGTGTAGGACCTTCAGTGGGAATGTGGTTGGGATGGTCTCAGGTTCCCTTTTCAGCTTCGTGTGTAGGCACAACACGTTCTGACCCTGGTCCATTCAGTCCAGGTTCTGCCTCCAACAGCAAGAAGACACAAAGGCAGATGTGCATACGGTGTTTCTCCCAAAAATCCCACTACAAAAAGTCCCACTCCAAAAAATCCCACTACAAAAATCCTCCACCTTGGAGAATTTCCTTAGCCTGATGTGACCCATTTTCCTAATGATCCCCCTGGAGTGCTCCTCCAAGCAATTGCCCAGCCACTCTGGGATCCCAGGTTTTCACACCCAGAGCTCCTGCTGGCAAAGATTTTCCCTGGTCCCTTCCCCACCATGGGAGAAATGCCTCCTTTTGTTTATTTGGAGCATGGCTCCTTTGCATGGAGCTGCTCCTTTCCCACATCCTGCACAGAAATCCAGCTTGGGGTGTGTGGGGGGGAAGGTTTCCCACAAATGAATCATCTGCAACGCTCCCCAGAGCATTTCTTGATGCCCTCCGTTCATGTTCGGTAACCAATAAATTTCAACAGCATTCAGCTTGTGAGGGCTGATAAGATCACAGTGAGAAAGGGGACAGTGCCAAAAATATCCAGCTTTTTAAAGGATGTGCCACATAATGCTTTTAACATTTGGAGTCCCTGAGGCCAAGGGGATCATTAGATCATCTACTGTGACCTGTGTAATGCAGGCTGGAGGGTTTTGCCTGCTTAGCCCCGTGCTGAACCCAGGAATAACTGGTGTTTGAGTGAACGGGTAACACCGAAGGCATTAAAAGCAACGGCACATGAAACTGCAGCTTCAGTAGCGAGGAAGGGTAATGAATCTATCAACTAGGAGCCACTGTCCTGGGACTGGAGAAGGAAAAACTAATGCCTAAACTCACACAAGTGAGGCAAGGAGGGCAGGATGCTCACGGCCACCACCTGCCCATTGCCTGACCTCATTTTTATGGAGGGTCTGAGAGCAGAGTTCGATGCAAGGGGGGTGTGGGAGCATGGGAGAGGGAGAAAATCCCACGTGGTTTTGTTAAGGACAGATTGTGTTGCTCTAACTCAATATATAATCATAGATGTTCATTAAGATAACTGACTTCTTTGGCAAGGGGAACTCATGTTCCAAATCTGGCCCCAGGCAATTTAATATTGGGTTTGAATAAAAAAGGAGTGGGGATTACACTAGAAACACCTTGTACCTTCAGCAGAGCAACAAGTCAAAGAAAAATATTCTTTCTTTTTGGAGACTGACCTGACACCTGGAGAACTTGTTGAAGGAGTGAGAAGTAAAAGTAACACAGCTTTGGGTGATACTGCCAAACCTGAGCAACACCAAAGAGGCAGCCAAAGTGATCTGGTGGAGTGGCAGACACTTGGCCACACAAAAGCAAGGTCAAGTGCAAGCCAGAACCATTCCCTGGGTTGGACAGCAGTGGTTTGGAAGTGCAGAAGATGGGACAGAAGGACACACTCCTTCTTTGTGGGCTGAGCAGGGACCACCAGCATGAAAATAGCTGATACGTTGGTCACAGACATGTTTAGGCTGAAAATCGGGAGAAATTAGATCCCGAGAGACATGGGAGTCTGGACACATCACCCAACTCAGGGCACGAAGAGCCCAGAGCTTCTTGTGTCACGCTGGTAGGCACAACCCCGGGGTTGGAAATGAAAGCTTGTGGTATGATGTGCTGGGTGTCTGACTGTCTGGAATTTCCAAGCGGGATTAGAAGAACAGCTGATGCCCATGTTTGTCATAGAGCATTTACAGCACATTAAATTAATCACAGGCTTTGGAACTTCCTGGCTCTTGCAGGGGATGAGCATTATTTCCTCACCACAGCTCCTTTCCTGCTCCTTGTGCAATCTCACTCCTGCATTTGTTTTCTTGCCTTTCCCTAAAGCCCAGTGACCGGTCCCAGGCAGAGCTGGTGACAACACCAAGATGCTCCTCAGAGGGGCCTTGCCCACTGCCTCTGTCACAAAAGCATCAGTAGATCTGTGCTCAGGCACAAATTCTCTTCCCACTTAATTAGTTAATTATGGTTGGCACTCCTCCCACAGGATGTATCACGGGCCACTTCCATTTTCCCCTGGCATAATTTATCCTCCTGCATGGTCCAAGCTTGATGTCTCCTCTTTTCTTCCTGTGCCACTCTGCAGTTTTTGAGGCTTTTTGAACTCATGTCTGGAGAGCTCAGCTGTGAGGTTTTTCCCCTTCCCCTGGGCTGGAAGAACTACCATCACACTGTCGAGTCAGTAGATGAAATTTGCTCACCTGTCCACAGGTAAGCCATGCCTTTTGCACTTGATTTGGGTGATTTTTTGCTGCACTTGCTGCATTACATAGAGGAGGAGTTTATTCACCTGTTCTCACTGTGAGTGAAACAAAGCTCTAACAAGGCCAAGGTACTGAACACTCTTTTTGGTGGGGTGGTGTCAGTGAGAACAGGAGAAGAATAAGCCTGATGCACACACTCTTTCTCCCTCCCTGGAGCTGCCTTTGATTGATCCACTGGCTCAATGATTAATTGATCAACCCCTTTTGGCAAAGATTCCTTCTCAGGATGTCAAAATAAAGGAACAGAGGTGCTCCTTATCTTTCTCTCCATGGCCATCTCTTTCATCTCCTGTTTACACCTTTTCTGCTGAGGCTGAGGGCTCCAGCTGCCACTCTGGAGCTGTGTTTTCACCCCAGGTTTCACTGGGTTCTTGCACAGACCTTTCAGACAGAGCCAATGTGAGTGTAGGGGCGGGTGGGTGTCTCTGAGCCCCTGCAGAACCACAGGGCACAATGTGACCACCACTGGTGAGCGTGGTCACCCTGCAGAGACGTGTCAGCCAGAGCCCTCACTCGTGCTTGGCGATGGGAAGTGCTGTGCCCCATCCTGCTACGCCTTCAGCCTAAAATAAGGCAGGAATGTGATGGGTTTCACCAGCCCTACAAATCAGGCTCAGTCCTTGTGTCACCCTCCACAGAAGGAATGGGAAGAGAAGCATCATTTGACATTCAGGGAGCTCTGGGCAGGCACCATTTGTCTGTAGGAGAGCTTGGTCAGGCCTGTTTCACTGCTGGGCACTGGGGACAGCAGCCTTCTCCCACCATCTGTGTATAATAAATGAAGAATTTGGGTCATAAAAATTTCTCCCCTGTTTAAGATGCACGGTATTGCTTTGCTCAAGCTAACTGCCCCTGGCAGTTCCAGTTAATACTTCCGTTTGAAATAAAAACCTTAAAAGCCTTTTAAGTTGACATTTAAAGTAATTTGGGAAACAATGTGAAAACATAATCTCTCTTCCAGGGTCTTTTTGCAAGGTATGGAGTGTAGCAGCTCCGCAAAGCCTTTGCCCATGGCAGACAGGCTCCGTGAAGCCTCGGGAAGAAATGTTTATCCAGGTTGTGCAATATCATCCCTGACTCCCAGCCTGGTCTTGCACTGCCGTGATCATTGCCAGGGCGTCTTCTCTCCAAGGGTTTGTACCAGCTAATGGGAAAGTCCTGTTAAAATGATGCTGGAGCAGGTAAAGGTGCTTAAGGAAGCCTTGGCTCTCTCCAGGAGCCTGTGGCACATCTCAGCCTTCCTGAGTGAGCCATCCATCCCTGGCAAGGGAGAGCAGAGCTGCCTGGCACGGCCTGGTGGATCTTGTTCCACCATCTGCACAGGGCCTGACCCCGCCATCCCGCCCGCCTGCAGGGCAAGTGCCTGGATCTCCTCGTTTTCCCAAGGGAACCGTGAGTCACCCCTTCCCAGACAAATCCCTCTGCACCTGCACCGACCCTTGGCAAAGGAAGCAGGAAGATGGTTTTGTGCAAAATACCCCAAATGTTTTCACTTTGCAAGGGCTGGTTGGGCCCGTTTTCCTGGCAATTATTTTTAGCCATTTTTCCACAAACATTTTTTCCCTCAAAAATGCACAGAAGTTTTTGGGTTTGTTCTTTTCTTTTTTTTTTTCTTTTTTTTTTTTTCAATTATCATGTGCTTGGAATCCTGTCTTTAGCAAGTGCATGGCTGAACAGCTGTCTGTGACATGGAGAATTACAAACATCATTTCAGCTCATGATTTTGTTTACATAGTTTGTGGAAAAATGGTAGAGTTTCAGAGATGTCTCAGTGATGTTAGAAATTTTTTTCTCAGGAATTTTGTTGTAGAAACAAGGCCTTTCTGGTGAAGGGAAATCTTTAAGTGCACCACACCACACTCAGGCAACTTTGAACTTCAATAGTACTCAGAGTTTTACTGTAAAACAAATGAATAGAATTTCTCAAGGGAAACGTTTATCACCAAAAAAAAAAAAAAAAAAAAAACCAGCAAGGGGGGGGAATTGTTTTGGAATTCCTTCCAAATTTTCCTTTCTAGTTAATCTGCAGCTGTATGAGTGTTATTCCAAGACACTCCAGCTTTGGTCAGTCCCAAGAAGCACATGGTGAGAGATTTCCCAATGGCACTAACCAGAGATATCATGGAGAGAAAATGAAATATGTGTTTACTGGAGGCACCAGGGACAGAGTTCACCTGATGGTTCAACAAGTCAAGGTCTCCATCCGAGCCACCCACCCCACATTGCTCTATAGGCAACAGAGGTCTGATCAAAATGGGGTTTGGGCCACGTGGATGGCCATGAGGAATATCCATCCTCCTCAGCCTGAAGTAAATGCCAACATTTTGCCAGGAAAATCCCATGTGAAAGGTGATCTTTTTTCCCAGCCAATATAAAGAAAATCCTGGGCTGAATTGCTCAGGTGAAGATACCCATAGCACTGACAACGAAATTAAAAGATAACATTTCTTAAGTTGATCGAGTGTCTCCAGGGCAGAAGGACAGATGGCTGTGAGTGCAGTGGTGACACTCCTTAATTAATTCCATCCCGTAATGAGTTTTAAAAGATGATTCTGGCGTACCAACCCCCAGGCATATATTCAATACTGGCCAGGAGCAGGAATTTCTATTCTGCCAGGGCTTCCATTGTTTTGTAAAATGAGAATCATTCCCATTTAGAACTATAAGCTAAAAGTCACAATTGCCTCCAGGATAAAAGTACTGAAAGAGGGGATGGGGATGTTTTGTTAGACTGTGTTGAAGGAGGTAATTTGTTTTGACTTTTACATTATATCAACTGTTAAGTGTAGCTGAACATGTAGAACTACATAATCTGCTCTAATAGAACAGGATTGTATTATGATAGAAAAGTCAAAATGTCACAAATTGGAACTGCACTATCAAAATGCAATGTTTTGACTTTTTCCTGACCAAAGAGTGTCATTGACATTTGAACAAGTTCCTTCTTGATTTCAGAAGGAACAGCATTTTCCAGTGGAAAACCTCTTGGTCAAAAATATTTTGACTGGCTGTGCCAAGGGCGGAAATGGAGGGTGAGTGCAGGAGAAGGAGCTGCTGTGGATTTCTGCTCGAGTTGCTCTGCTCAGCCCTACTCCGTCCCTCTCAGGGTCTGTGGGACTGAAGTGGAGCTGGGGATGGGACACGAACAGCCACACAGCCAGGAACAGCCTCTTACAGAGTTACAGAGTCCCACTGACCTGCTCTGCTCTTCACTCTGCTGTGGGACCAACCCTGACAGTGACCCAGAGATCCTCTGGGATTGTCCCACCTCTCTGGGAAAAGAAATCCTGGTGGTCTCCTGCTCTGCTTGGCTTAAGGGCAGCAGATCTTGCACTCCAACATGTCCCTGCCCATTTCATGCCCTATAGGAGGAATATTTAGGATCAACAGAGTACATTGATCAATAGATCAATGTTATCACCACAGCCAGAAGAATATTGGGATTTAGCCAATAGTGATAAACAAATGACTCTCCCTTTCTCAAATTTTGGATTTTTTTCCCATGAAAGTTCTGTGGAGCAAGAGAGTTTCCATTCTGTAGTTTTCACCTGAAAAATCCAAGGTTTTTTAACTCTTCCTTTTCTTGCCACCCAGTAGGTCCAGCACTGAACAGCCTCATTACCCCAGAGAGGAGATATTGCTGATGGAAAGCTGAGCAGCCGATATTGTCACCAAGGTCCCTTGTAGGTCATGGCTCGGGGCAGTGTCTCCTCTCAGCTTCACTGATACCTGTCCCTGCAGGAGCAGCTGAAGGCTGTGCTTGAACTGAGTCCCTGATATTTGGGAACTTCTGGTCTAGGAAAAACAATGTGATTTTTAAAATATTCTGGCACTCTTGATGTACACAGAATTTCTGGAGTTTTCCTTCCCTGGGGCATTTTCAACACCCTGACTCTCCATTTCAGGGCTCAACTCTCCTGAGTCCCAGCTCAGTGTTTAGCTGCTAACTTGGAGTAGCACTGTCCTGAAGACAGAAACTTCCCTTATTTAGAGCCTACAGAATTCACAGAGTAGATAAAATAACTCACTGTTGAGACCGAGGGGGCTCTTGGCCCAGGGAGTCCACAGTCAAAGCCCCGTTGCAGTGAGGACCTGTGGCCGACGTCTGACCCACGGAGGCTCCGCTGACGTGTGTTTTCAGCTCCTTAACACATGCTCTAGAACCACCAGAAATATGTTTTCCATCTAGGCCCTTCCTAAGCCATACTGAAAATGATGGCCTGAGTAAAATTTTACGCCACACTTGAAGGCTTATGAGTTTGCAACGCATAATTTACCCCTGGTGAGGGACGCAGCGGTGGTTTCGTGCTCTCTGTAATGCTCAGCCAACGTTGGCCCTAAAGATAGATCATCAGTGTTTAAATTGTGAAAAGAATGTTGATGACATTTTCTTTTCTTTACTCCGCTCTAGACAAGAGAGGTTCATGTAAAACATAAGCTCTGGCCCCTTTCCAACGTTAATGCAATTTACTGCAAAAGTGCTCACTTTTTTAATTAAGCTGGAATGCTGCTACTCTTCCTAGGAATGCAAAGCCAATGGGTTACTGACAGAGGGAAGGGCTAATGACTGCAATCTACAATTAACGGAGCAGGGAAAGGTTTTGCCACCTCTTCTGGGCTTTGCTCAGGAGTAAAATTTACTCAAGGAGCAGCTTTGGGTCCTGGCAAGCAGAGAGGCTGTTCAACTGTCTGAGGAGTAATTCTGCAACCTCTTCCCTCTTCGGTGAAGTCACTGTGATCAAGTGGCTGGGATGTGAATTTCATAGGCTGATCTAGTTTCTGAATAAATAAAAGTCTGGAATTTTTTTTTTTTTTTTTAAACTTCAAATGGCTCAAAATGAAGAATCTACACTCCCTTCACATGTGCCCGGAGAAAGCTGTTTATGAAAGGAGAGCATAAAATATTTGATCATGGTTTTGATCCAGAACATGCAAACATTTGTCCTCTTGTGCCGGCTTCACCTGGTGGCTTTCATTTTCTTCGACATAAAGACAGGGTGAAGCAAAGTAATAGAAAAATAGAAAACATCTTTGTCGAAAATGAGATTGCAGCTGTGTAACTGGAGCGCACAACCATAAATCAGAATGTCAAATCCAAAGCACATGACTTTTTGCGAGTTCTCCATGTGTGCTATAATGTGATTACAGCCTGGTTACTATTATGATTTAAAACAAAGTCTTTCATGCTAGAAACAAAATGCGGAATGTGAGCAGCCTGGGGGAGAGAGACGGGAGACTTAGCCCTGCCTGTCAGAGGTGGGCTAGAGGGTTTCAAGTGCTTCTCCATCAGGTGTGAGGGAAGGACTCAACCCCGGCTCTGGCTGCAATCTCAACATCAGGGACAAATTAGCCGGCGCTGCTCAGCTCTGTCTCACAATCCTCAATTAGGGATGGGGTAGGTTTCTGTCTCCCCATGTCGTAGAAAATCCTAAAGCCAAATACACAGATTACAGAAGTCATTCTTTTCTGTCTATCACATAAACAAATGGTCCAGCTGTTATTGCTAAGATTCCAGTTTGAAAACTTGGACTTTCTTGTATAAACTTCAATGTAATGGTATTTAAAGTGTCATAGACAATAAGCATCTAATCCTAGTCAATAAATTGCAGACTAGTTGCATGAGCTTCGAGAGCTGTTAAAGACAGCTGTGCTTTTTTTGTAATTCAAGTCATTTCCAAATTGGGCAGCCCTCCTGGTGTATTTTCAGACAAACACAGTGTGCTCAGAAAATGTGTTGTTTGGAGCAGCACGAGCACGAAGGCAAGGGCGTCACAATCACCCAGAGACAGAGGGGGGATCACATTCTCCATTTCTAAGAAGCTCAGGTTGACAAGGGGGAATTGCTGAGATGTCTGTGAAATTAGCAAATGGCCCTGCAGGTCTCCCGAGGGAAAAATGTGGCCCCCGTGGAGAAGAAGGGGAATATTCCTATTAACTTCAGTTGAGCCAGCAATATAAATGGGTCCGTAGAGACACCCATTCCTTTCAGAGAGAGGGGAAAGAGGGCAAGCATTTTTTAACTATCACTCAGCTGTTTTGGAGAAACGGCAGCCTGCAAGGTCTGAAGAGGGTGGACAAAGCCATATTTTCCAGGAGTCAGCCTGCTGCCGTGCCCCTGAGGAAGGCTGGTTGGAGCCACATGGGCTCCACCAACATGAGGTGTCTGGGACACATCTCAATGCACATGACTTCTCCTGCTGGGATCAAACACGAGGGGTCAGAACGGGGCTCCCCGGGTAGCGAATTTTGGGATCGCGATCGGGGTTTTGCAGTAAGAGCGGCAACCACCAGCCCCTCTAATTCCTCTTGTTGACCTCAGTAGGAGATCAATGCTTCTGAAGACCAGACAGGTGCTTGCAATAAGCTTTCAGAGCCTCCCCACCAGGCTCAGGGTGGAAACCTTGGCTCAGATGTGCGTTTGCGAGGTATTTCAAACGTTACATTTGAAACCAGTTAGCACAGGGTCACTGCCTGGTATCGGGGGTGCCCTGCGGGATTTGGCGGAGTTGAAAGGTGTCGGCGCACTTGCTGCTGGGCTGTCACTCTCCCTCCGTGGCAGCTGTGGTGACAAACATCCACTTGAGCTGTTTCAAGGGTATTTTTCCACATCTGTGAGCACCAGGCAGATTAATCTATTTCTTTCCCTCCCACCCCCCTGTAAGTCGTTTTATGGCCATCAGAAGTTTTACACCTGAGGAGCAGCCCCTGCCTCCTGCTCCGCGGCGCTCAACATCTGCCCCTCGGCACGGATCAAATATCCCTCTCCTTGTCAGCAGCATGAGTAAAACAGACAAGCTGGCTGAGAAAATATAAATCAAAAGCCTCCACTGCAGGGCAGGATTTTTCCAGACCTTTTCATGGGGCCGAGTCCTCGGCGCGCTCACCTGCGGGTGCGTAAATCCCGCCGAGCACCTGCTGCAAGGCCATCCCAATGCCAGGCTGCCTTTAAATACGTGCAGGCAAGGTGCTTGTGTCCAATCCATCTCCGTGTGGTGCCCCAGCACGGTGTGGGGAAGGGTCCCAGGATGGGCAGCCAAGCCCCAATCTTGGAGCCTGGAGCCTTGGGCTCAATTTCCAGCTTGGCCGCAGGCTTCCTGTGTGGTCTTGGGCAAATCATACAGTGCACGGCCCGCTCTCAGCGTGCTGATATTTTGAGAGAGCCGTGGTTTGGCAGGTGAACGAGGGGAGAGGAGGGTTTATTATTAGCGCCGGTCGAAGCACAAGCACCGGCTCCGTTGCAGTTTTGCAACTCTCTCGGAGCAGGGTTGGGAGGGGAAGGCTCATCCAAACTTGGGCACCCCTGGGATTCGTCCCTGCCTCGTGTGCAAGTGGCAGCATCTCCGGGAAAGCAACCCTTGCTGCTCCGAGCAGCCGAGAAACCAGCCCACCATCACGTACGTCCTCTGGAATGCGCGCCTGTGTGGGTCTCTGTAGACAACCCTGATTCATCACCTCCAGAGCAATTAATAAAAAACTCGGGCTGGCCCTTCCCCAATATATTGAAAATGATTTGCAATTTGAGAGTGAGAGTCAGTGTTGTTTTTCACATGGAATCAGTTTAATTAATCACACTGTTTGAACAGCTGGGTCCACCATGCACTTCTACTCGAGTTCAGCATTCCTAGAAAACTTGTCAAGTATGAATCAAAATAATACCATCTCCCTGCTTCCAGTGATTAATCGTATATCTCTCCTCCTCATTCACACCTAAACATCAGCTAAATCAAAAGCAGCCTCCTTCCCCACCATGGAGTTTGTGGCTACTCGCCAGTCTAGGATAAATTATCTAGAGAAGGCTTTGAAAAGCTGTTGGGTTACCCTCAAACTTTTGTTATCGACGTCTGTTGCAATTTCACATGTATTTGTAGTCTCTAGGAGCCAGGGACCGCACAGGAAAAAGTGCGCATTCCAAAATTAAGGATTTGTGGCACAGAATTAAAAAAAATAAAATTAATTTCTTGCATCTGGAAGTCCAAGTGAGGTATTTGCGGGAGGTCTCCAAAGGGCGTCTGAACAAAGGGTCAGAGTTTTGAAGAATATGGCTCTGATTTCCAGCGAGGAGTCTGGTATGTCCTGCACATTTCTGTTTGCTTAAAACAAGGCTCTGACTCCGGCTTTGCGGCATTCTGCCGACGCAGATGGTGGATCCTGGTCACCAGCACCATGTGTGAGCTTGGGGTATCAGGGATCAGGCATGGAATGGTGGCTCTGCAAGCCAGGATGAGCAGGGAAGAGGTGGATACGTGTGGGATTTGTCCAAAGCCTGAGGAACTCTTGGCAAGAGGGTACAAGTTACAGCCCCACTGGCCCTACCCAGCAAACAACAGATTTTGAGAATGCAAAAGTGAAGATGTTTGTGAAAACGAGGGAGAGCTTCAGGCAGACATGAGAGGTTTGGCTTTTAGAGGGAAAAGAAGAGCCCTTGAGGCTGTTGGGACTGCCCACCCCAATGGAGTTACAGGACAGCACAGGACAGCAATTTTACTCACCAAATCCCCTCTGCAGAAATCTGCCCCCAGCCCTTGAAGGCTTGTTTTCCTCCTGCCAAGCCATGGCACATGAGCCTTGGGAAATCAAAAAGAGGGTAAGAAATAGCTGAGCCTTCCCAATGGACCATCCAAGAGGAGCTAAATAAATATGGGGTTTCTTTTAAGTGAAGTTGGGATCAAAGAAGGAAAGAGATTAGAGCCAATAGGGAGCTAAAAGGTGACACCTGGTCCTTTTCAGGGCTCACCAGTAGAAAGAGGCTTTCTCTGGGGAAGGAACGTGTCCAGAGGAGCCTTTCCTTCAGCACAACTGGAGATGCAAGTGGGGAAGTGAGGTTTGGAGACATTGCTTTGATGCCAGCATCTCCACATTGCGGGAGAAAGGCATCAGGCCTGAAGATATGGCCTTGATCACCCTAGAGGACACCCAAACCCTCTCTGCTCCACAGGGAAGTACTACACGGAGGCACTTGAACTGCCTTCAAGTGACGAAGTGCAGTCTAAAAGGAACAAATACTGTCCTGGTGCTGTCACAGCGTCACAGGGCCAGGACAAGGCAATGAGCCCAATCTCCAGGCAGTGCAGCGACGTCCAGGGATGGACACACGAACAGAGAAGCTTGAGGCTGCTTTCCCACCCTCCTGTCCCAGCATTCGGCCTCGACATTAGTGCCATTCCACCCATCCATTCCCCACGAGTGAGTCCTTCCCGTGCATTTCCGTGGGAAACACCATAAAAGATGAGTAGGCAGGGGTGAGGAGAAGCTTCATGCCCTGCTGGGATGGCTGTGGAAGGCCTGATGGGAGCCCATCAATCTGCCCTGTCACCAGGGGTGCCAATTAACCAGAGTAAAGTGCGTTTGGGAGATAAGCAAAGCCAATCGTTGACCTTCTGAGGACTGAGCGATAGCAGGACAAGCCGTTAAGTTGACAGCTGAGCAGGCAGCCCATGACGTGTCCCTGTTGCTAGAGGCAAGCTGGCTTTTCCCAGAGGTTCCCCGTCTGCTTTTTAAGCCCGTGGTCCCGTATTTTGGTGGCGATTTTGTGAATTCTTCCAGAGAGGAAAAGGGCGGGTGTCGTTTTCTCAGGATCGCTGTGTTTTTCCATCCCCGCCGTCCGCTGACCCGTCTGCCAGAGCCCTGCCACGACTTCTGGCAGAGCAGATGTCCTGCAGGCTCCTCAAGAGTGACACGCAAGTGTGTCTGCCAGAGGACGTGTGTCAGAGTGCCTGCCAGGGGCTTGTCCTCAAATGTGCTGTTGGTGACATCCCCTGCTCTGCTGAGAACGTATAAAATACCAGACTGCTGCAAAAACCAGCCCTCAAAATGAATCACACCTCGCTGTCCCGTTCAGAGCGTTCAGGCAGACCTGGTTTGCCCTGCAAACCCTTCAGGAGTTCCCAACCATGCTCTTCAGCTGCCTGGGGTCACACGTGGCAGCGAAGGGAGGGAATAATCTGTGCCTGCATCCATCGTTGACAGGAAAAACCATCCTGGATGTATCCTGCAGCAAACTCAAGGAACTTTCTAATGGGCAGGATAACAAAATCAGGATGAGAATACCTGAGGAGGACGTGGTGACTCCATCACCAGGTCGAGCTGGTTCTGCCACGGGGCAGGAGGATGGAGGAGGAGGAGACCTCTGGAGTGCTCCCAGCCCTGGGACCCACACATCTGTGCATGCAAAAGATGTGATGATGAAATAATTTTGCTGCTCCCTCAGGCTTCTCAACCACAAATTCCCCTCATCAGATCCCACTTCTTCTATATGATTCTGGCAAGAAAATGCATACTTTGAAAAAAAAAATTGAAAAAAAAAAAAAAAAAAAAAAGAAAAGAAAAGAAAAACCCTGGGTTTGCTCTCCATAATGATACCAGATATCCTGCCAACAAAAATACAAACCCTGAAATGGATCTAGTTCTTTTCCCACATTTTTCTAAATATAAGGTCTGAATAGCAGCTCCAAGCTCTCACTTGGAAGGAAAACTGCAGCCCAGGGCTAGGGTTTAGCTCAGCAGGGGGATGATTGCCTCCGGCGGTGCCTCAGGATTGCATCCCGGATGGGGGGTTTCCTGGGAAGCTGAGCTGCTCCACTGGGGCTGAAGCACGTGGGCAACTGTGTGGGGCCAGCCCAGGCTTCCAGCAACACCTTTTGCTGCATCCAGGCTAGAGGGAGCCTTTTGTTGGGATAACAAACGGAGCAGAACCAGCCAGGAGCTGGGATCCTTGTCTGGGTGGACTGGGGCACCAAGGGGGTTTGCAGCCAGGTGAGCAACCACTGCTGAACTCAGGTCCATCCTTGAGGGTTCCCCACCTGGCTGTGTTTTGATCAGATCCCAAAGATGCCAACCTGCAATCCTTATCAATTTTCTTCAAGACGACTCTAAATCAGCAGTGAAAGGACCGGTGTTACCGCCTACATTGGGCATTTCTAGTTTCCTTTTCCAACTGCTTGAATTGCAACAATAATTTAAAAAAAATTAATTAAGGATAGATGAAAAGTACAACCTCGAGAGCAGAAGTGGGGGATTTTTTTCCCATTTGTCCACACACAGTTCCCCTCCCTCAGGTCTTGCCATAGGGTCCAGGATGGAAACCACAGGGATGACAGCCCAGCCATGCACAGGTATCAGAAGATTGGTGAGCTCAGCACCAGTTGGGGCCAGTGCAAATCAGTGAATGCAACCAGGGTATTCATCTCTGATTGCTTCAGCTCTCTCTGGATGCTGTGGAATTGCTTCTGCCCTGCCTGGGACACTCTGGGGCAGGGATATGGCTCACAGGAAGTACGGCTGAACCTGGGAGCATCGCAGGCAAATTGAAGGCCAGGTGGGGAATCTACTGAAATGAGCAGCCTTCTTTGGCTGGGGGGTTTTTTTGGGTTGGGGTCCCCATTAAAATCTGAATATTTGTGTCTTTTCAGCTGTACTGTCCCATGGACTGCGAGGCTGGGTTTTCTTCCACTCACAATTTAATCATCAGATCCTTTTCAGGGTCTTTTCCAGGCCTTGGACTGCATTAGGTTTACAGGACCATCCACCACCTCCCCTTCAGGTTGTTCCCATGGAGTATTTTTGCTCCTTTCACTCTCCCTTTTGCCTCGGCAGGAGGAGGAGAGGTTGGAGATGCCAGTGGAAGCACACACCATACCCCCAGCTTCTGGCCCTGGAGCAGAGGGGTGCTCTGAGGAAGCCCGAAGGAGTGTTGGAGGTGGGAGTGACCAACACCTGGNTTTTCCAAATGAGCTTTTGCCCGTTTTGGAAACAGTGCTTTTTTTTCTTTCTTTTTTTTTTTTTTCTTCATGAGGACATTGGAAAACGCTGATTTTTATTTTATTTTTCCCCCTCCATCTTCATTTTTTCCTCTCATTCTCTCTCTTTTTCTTTTCCATTTCCAACGTCTGCATCCTCCAGTCCTCCCATTAAAGGAAAATGTTCCTTTGAGTGGGAAGCTGGAGGGATGTGTCTGGGTGAAGCCTCCTAGGGATGTCTGGCCCTGAGCTTGGTGGGAACGGGCGTTCATTCACTCGGAGCAGACTTTTTTTTGTGTGGCAGTCTCGGAGCAGTCCCCGGTATCTGCCTGCGCTGTTTCAAATGTAAGTCATTCAAAACATTCCCCGTGTTTTCTTGCTCATAAAACTGCTGAAGTACATCCTGTACAGTGAACAAATTACTCAGCTTTAAGCAGATATTTATGCTAATTATCCATGGGAAACTCTCTCTGCCATTGTAGTTTTTCATCTGCTGGCATAATATTCCAAAGGTTTTATGTGGCGTTAACTATCAGCAGTAAAATCCCCCGAAAGTAACATGAGAAGGAAGAATCTGCTCTGCATACATTTATTTTCTTTAAATGTTCTTGATTTGCCATCTATGAGATGAAAGTGTTTACACTCAGCACTCCCTCCCCATCACTGCAGCAGCCTCCTCTCCCCGCCTGCTCTCGCTTCAGTTTATTTACCGAAGAATATTCATATTTTGTAAATCCCAGGTATTTATTCCCTTGATTATTTTGGCATGGTGCATTTTGAGGATGTTTGCTTTGTTTTAAGCAAATCCTTTTTCTGCCTTTGAAAAGCAGAGCACTAGTAAAAACAAAGGCAACGGCAATATTTGTTAATGTAAGTCCACGCTCCTAAAATATTTATTCTTTTTTCATATGAAGAAGATTAAATGCTTGCAAAATTCTACAGACACATGCACATATTTGACCCAGAAGGATGTCTCTTGGGATTTGTAACAGCAAATGTGTGTTGAACAAAACGTCTTGGCCCCGCACAAACTTACTTTGTGTTCTGAAAGCCAAAAACTTCATTTTAGCATGACCTTAGAAGAATAGTGATACTTTTAGTATTTCCTGGTATTTGGTGCAAGGAATGTTTTTATTTGAATGCAGATGTCATTTGGTTTACAGGAAGGATTTGGTAACATGTCCATGCCAGTACTGCACTTATCCCAAATTTCCTGCTATGGAGGAAGAACATATGTCAAAGCTCACTGTTTGTTAAATTGAAAAGATTCAGTACACCAGAAGCTTCTCTTCTAAACATTGTGACTTTGTGCAATTTACAGAATGTTCTATCTCCATTAAACAATAAACCCTTGACCCCTGGAGCTGGCTTTCAGGATCCTGCTATTTGAGAAGGTAGACATAATGGATGGCAATAATAAATGAAAAGTTCAAGAGGTTAAGAAAAACTGTTTAATTATTTCTCTAGAGCGTGGGCTGCAGAAGAATTGCATATCTGCCTTCTCTCCTGCAGGAACCCTGCAAGGAATGACTGGGGCAGTGCTGCTCGGGCAGGGGAGCAAGCAGGTTGCTGGCCCTCAGCTGTGTTTATGAACAAACAGTCTCTGGATCCTCTTCCATCGCTGAACCTTTCAGCTTTCTGTGAGTTAACTCCCTGCCAGCAGCGAGCCCGTGCCAGCCCCACAAACCTCAGCATCTGTTTTGCAAGGCTCTTTTATTTGTTAGCATGTGAAAGCTATTGCTCATGTGTGCTTCCCAGCTGTGGTGCGCTTGGGCTTGGTATCTTTAAAGAAATCTTTGCTTTATTCGCTTGTTAAACCCAGACACACACAAAGCAGAGAGCTCTCCCCTCCCTCCACGAGCCAGTAATGCAACCTCTGCTGACAGGTCACCCTTCCCTGCCTTTCCTCTACGCAAACCCAGGACAAACTTCATGACAAGAAAATCAGGAGGCTTTTCCTTCCTCCCTTGGAGCTGAACAGGCAGCTCTCCTCTTTTTGCTCCTGTTTGGTTTCTGTCGCAGCACTTGCTGCATTCAATTACCATGGGCTGCATCATGGGACCGAGAGCCCTGAGCTAAAATCATCATCCTCCAGTTATGCAAGTCACTGTACAAACACCCAGCCCGGGAAAGGCTGCTCCAAAAACATCCACAGCAGGGCAAGGGGTGAGGGAGACGCAGCATCAGGAGTCATCGCATCCAAGCTCAAGCCCATCCAGGGCAGAGCCTCAGATAGGAGCCTGCTCAGGGTCTGGCCTGCGGCCACCTGCTGATGAATGTTTCCTTCTCTTGGACATACAGAATCACGGAGCGGTTTGGGTTGGAAGGGACCTTAAAGATCACCTAATTCTAACCCCCTGCCATGGACAGGGACACCTTCCACTATCCCAGGCTGCTCCAAGCCTCATCCAACCTGGCTTTAAACACTTCCAGGGATGGGGCAGCCACAGCTTCTCTGGGCACCCTGCGCCAGGGCCACCCCACCCTCACAGCCAAGAATTTTTTCTATGCCTTTTTTTGTGGTGTCTCTTGGGAGGTCTTCCATGTACATGGAGTGTGGCGGGACACGGGTGTGGGTTGGATGCAGTGGTGGGGTCACCCAAGGAGGAGCTGGAGCATCTCCGTCACTGGGACACAGCCCTGTACTGCAATGGGAACACCCCAGTGAATCTCCACCATCTAATTCCGAGGGCAAATGCTCTGCTTTGGGATCACAGCTCGCCGTGCAAGACCCGGTTACTGGCATGGTTTAGTGGTGGGCTTGGCAGTGCTGCTTTAACTCTTTGGACTCGATGACCTCAAAGGTATTTTTCCAATCTAAATGATTCTACGATTCCATGCTTGGCCCCCTTTTTTATGTGTCTTGCGTAGCTCAAGGCTTCCTCTGAGGGTGCTGTGGGAAAGGAAATTCATCATTTAATGCTGGGGCCAGGAGGTGGAGCAGACCCTCCTTTGGGGTAAATCAGCTCGTACATGTGACCTCCAAGACCCTAGATCAGTCTGTGTTGGCTAGAATGTTGGCCAAGGACTTTTTATGACTATTTTATTACAGGTTTTGAAAGGTATTTAATAGCTTTTCACACTCACTTTCTCCATCTCAGTGCCTTGATCTGCAGCTTATACCATCAGGAGTCATTTTCTCAAGATGGGCCTGATGTAAGAAGAATGGCTTGACTTTGTTCCTTCTAAATAACCCCCTTTTAAATCAGCTTTCCCTCTCTCCCTACTGTGTGGGATATGAAAGCATCCCAAGCACAACCCCTCTGGTCTCCCCACAGCTCCATCAGGCGGGTGGGAAACACGACGTCACTTTGTGACCCTGGTGGGACCCTCTCTGTTTAAATAAACAGCCCAGGTTTCATGTAATGTTACACTCCATCGTGAGCCCTGGAACAATAACAGAGCGGGAACCACTCACGTGACTCCTCTGGGATGGATCAACAAACAGAAGGAGCGTTGGGCGCTGGTGGCTCGTGCTGCAGGTTGGATGGGACTTGTCCTCAGCCTGCCACCAGATGAGCAAAAGGGCTTTCCTCAGCCACCACCTGTAAAAGCACCAAAGGAAAGAGCTTTGGGTGGCAGATTCTTCGGGCCCAAAGTAAGTTCTGAGAAAAGGTACACGTGAACGTTGTTTCCAAGCATAAATTTGAGGTTAAAGGGTCTAATTCTTGTTGCTAAGGCAGTGGAGGGGGTCATCCCCAAAAAATGCGTTTGCAAGCACTCTCCTTTTGCACTCCTGAGGCTGTGATGCAGCCTCCTGCCCAGGTTTCGTTTCTTTCCACGAGGGAGATGATTTTGGTCCATCAGCCATAGTGAGAGACTTCAGCCAAGGCGTGCAGGTGATGAGGAAAAAAAAAAGTCCAGAGAGTGGGAACACGATCTGTTTATGGGACATGGGAGCTCATCCTGGCAGCATCTCCAAAGCAGAGGGATTTCTCCTCTCTGTCCCAGTCCTGGAGTACGTGACATTTTCCTCACACTGGCTACTTCTACAAGGAGAAAACCGTGGGATTTTGAGGTCAGTCTTCCTTGGTAAATTCCCCATCAGCTAATGACTGAAATAACGATTCCCCACCCTGTCCCCTCCCTTCCCCTCGTGGGTGTGGTGGGAGAACAGTCTCATTTCCACTCAAGAAGGTGTAAGGAGGAGCTTTGGCTCCTGGTAAAAGCTGTCCCCACTTGACCTGGCTGCCAGCGGTATCTGTCCCTTTGGCCCGGGGAGGTTCAAGGAGACCGAATGGGATCGTGACCAGGTCCCTCCCTCGGATGCTGCTGGCCACACAACCTGGCAGGCCTCAGGCTGGGAAGCCTTCACTGCATCCTTCTCTGGGCACACTGAGTGTCCCTTGGCTCCACGCCACCGGGACAGCTCCACATCCAGCCGGAATCCCGGCAGCTCCCGTCCAACCGCAGCACGGAGCAGGCTTTGGGCCATGCTCAAACCACTCACTGCAACCCCAGAGAGAGATTTAGGCACTTGGACTTGCAAATGACCCCAGGTTTTTCCACCTTTCCCTGTGGGTGATGTCTCCCATATCCTCATTGCTCCTCTCTGGAGTGCCTTCAAGTGCTTCCATTTTTCTGGAGCCAAATGTGACCATCTCATGCGTGGTTCCCCTTCTACCTGAACACAAAACCTCAGCCAGAAAAGACTGTTTGTTCCTCATGGCAATGTCACCAACTGCAGGCTGTCTCCAGAGTTCCCCAGTGCCAGAGGCTGACAGGTATGAGCCAAACCAAGGCAGCAGCCAGAGAAAGGCCTGAAGTCACCGGTCCATCCTGAAATCCAATGGAATACGTGCAGCCTCCTCTCGGGAGGTTTTGGTTTTGCCTTCTTTTTGGGGAGGGCACCCTGGAGCACACAACACACATGGCTGAGGTGGTATATGATTAAATCCCAGGGGGTGTTTTGCTTCACATCACGTGTCAGCAACGATGTCTCCCTTCTTCAAAGCCACCCTTCAGCCCAGCCAGGACAGGTACAGACCCACCATCACCTTGGTTTCCTTTTTTAGAGCAACTCAGGTACCATTGAGGGTCCCAGTTTCTGGGAAATAGGTGACACCGTGCCTTGGCAATTTGCTGACGGACCAATTTGCAAACCAACCACAATGTCAAATTTTCTGATCCTGTTCCTTCATCCAGAGGAGACTGGCACTGCTGGAGTCCCCCCCCACTCCTGGAAATGTCCCTCCTCATCTTTGCACAGCAGCATCAGGAGGGAGTTCCTCAGCTCTGCCAGAGGAGCAAGGGGAACCTCGTACAACCCTCTTAGGGACACCCTGGCCAGGGGAAAGCCAACAAAAATAATGACTCACTTGACCCCTCACAAGACAGCCAGCACCCAAAAGTTTTCCACACAGTGTTAAAAACACCATGCACTGGCCTCGAATCATGCCGGCCATGCCAGACTCCCACCTGTTTATGTGGAAAACTTTATGCACCCAAAGCATGAAGTTTTTCAGCATAATGTGTTGGGTGGATCAAGGTTTCCATGTGCTCCAGTGCTGTCAAAAAGCAGCGTCTCGGCCAACACGGGACGATGCGAGGAGGGCACAGAAAGTTTGAGTCTTCAGGAACTCATTTGCAGCAGCTCCCTCATTCCTTAGGCACTCAGAGACCTCTCACCTCCTGCCCTTTAACGCACAGAGTGCAGATTGGAGCCAACTCTGGAGGATGAAAGAAAAGCCCCGCTCCTGTACTGCTTTGCAGCTGTGCCCTGGGGGAGGGCCTGGACAGAGGGACCCCCTAACAACTGAAACTGGGAGGATGGTGGGTACAAAACGTGACAAAATCGAGAGTGGGCTTAGGTAAAACAGTGGAAGAGGGCCTAAAAGCAGAAGAGTAGATGATTAGAAAGCCTCGTTTGGAAAGGTGTGTGGGCTCACACGGTCACTCCTGTGCAGGGCTGAGAGTTGGACTCAATCATTCCTGTGGGTCCCTTCCAGCTCAGAATATTCTGTGATTCTGTGACTCTGCACAAAATGTTTGTGGCAAAGGGTGAAGCACAAACCTCCTCTCATCCTCTCTCAGAGCTGCCCTTGTCCAGGAGCAGAGTCAGGACTAGTGCTGGCTGGCCTTAATCTAGGATGAGGGACTTGTCTAAAAAACTGAGGAAGGTACCTGGACAAAGGCAACAGCACTCCCAGATGCTCTGGAGCCCACGAATGAGACCAGTGCAACCTCCCAGCCAGGTCTTGGGCAAAGGTGTTGCATGTCCTGATCCCAAAGTTCAGTCTTCTGTGCTGCTCCTTGAACACTTGCCCCGTGTTCCACCTCCTGGAAGTGTGGAGAACAGGGCATTTTTCCTTCAGCCACGGAACTGCAACACTGTTCATGCTGGGAGGGACTTGGCAGGTTTGGAACTCAGGGTCAGAACTGAAGCCAGATCAGTTTGCTCAGGGCTTTTCCAGTCACATCTAGAAAACCTCCAGTTTTTCACTCTCCAAACTCCTGACTGTCCCCTTATGAGCTTCCACTTCCCAGGCTGAACAAGATCTGATCCTTCTGCACCTCCCTATGGGACCATCCAGCCCATCTTGGTGCCCATCTGCTAAACTCAGTCCAGTTTATTGGCATTTCACTTGTGCTGGGGACACAAACCTGGACACTGCACCCCAGACAAGATCTAATGGCCCCTGGGAAATGGGAATAATCACAACCTCTCATCTGCTCGCTGCGACCCTGCTGTACATTTCTCACATGTCACAATTTGCTATGGGTGTCTCAGCAAGCAGTCAGAAAATCTCCTGGTTGGAATAATTTCCAATGGCAGAATGCAGTTGCGTTTCTCACGCCCAGAGCAAGAAAACATCAAATAGCGATAATCAAAAGCGACGTTGTTTGACTGAAAAATACACAACCCAATTATTACAAATTCTGGCGATGATTTCTCTTGCTTCTTCCCTGGAGAAGCCACGCTGCCAAGGGCTGGGTGTCCTGGGGACAGTCACACTGAGGCAATGGCATTCTCTCTTGCTGAGTTCTGCTCTTGGAGACTGGTGAGTTGAACTCTGAGTTGATCGAGGTCCCGGGACTGCAGTGGTGAGTGACAGCTTTGTTAAGCCGTGATTGATGACTTTGCTACCAAATTCTGATTAATGTTTCCTTCCAAAGCCTCCTTGCCCTCGCAATATGCTGTCCATTAGCCCCTGCCAATATCTGCCTGGAATAACCTCCTGGCTGTGATGGGCGTTGTGTGATTACGGCTATCTAAACGTGTGAATAATTGGGAGGTTATGCCATATTACATGCTTCATCAAGTCCTCTATTCCAGTCTCAGGGAAACATTTGAAGTTCAACACTATGTCTCAATTATGCCTGAATTTCTGGCAAGGGGGGAAGAAAAAAAAGTGCCATTAACGAAGCTGTCAAAAACACATTCTGCTTTAAATTTCCTGGGACAATTGGACAATGAAACTTGCTCGCTCAGTAAAGAGCTGCCTTCTCCTCACAGCATTAACAGACTCATGGATTTATTGGATTTCTTTCTTGCTCAGGCTCTGAAATGAGATCTTGATAAAAACGAGTTGCACAGTAAATAAGTAAGCTGTGTAAACAATAAATTCTGTGATGAAACATTTATCTCCAGACAGTCTATATGGAAAGCAATGCTGTTCTGGTGGGATATGGAATGAGTTTGCACTGTGGTGATATTTGTAAATTATAAAAGAAATAAAATAGGTCTGTTGTTGCAGTTCTGGGACAATATTGTTACTGAAAGGAAGACTTTATTCTCGTGTGTCTGGCCTGCAACTCTGCCCCAGGCAGCTTTACACTTCAGGGCTTTAATGGGGAACAAACCTATCAATATTCTGACAAATTTCTTCGAAATTTCAGGAGCAAAGAACAAAATGCTATTGTAGAGTTACAGATGTCAGCGTTGGACACTGTCACAGGTTCTCCAAAGCGGAGCTGGGCTTCTAACTAGGAAGCCAGACCTCCAGCTGTTTGTTCTCCCAGTGCTCATGTTCTGTGTGCTGGCAGCACGTTCTGCCAGGCCAAGGGACGTTGGTACAGGCTGAGTTCAGTGTGAGCAGACACAGACCAAGAGGTGGCTGGAAAAGTCCAAGAGGTGTTCAAGAAGAGGTGGGAGAGCAGCAATATCCATCACCTCTTCAGTTTGCTCTGCCACTACTCCCAGTGTCGGACTGGTTTGGGACTGGGAAGTCACCACTGCACTTGTCGCAGTAGAGGTAAGTGACATCATCAGAAAAAAAACTTTTTTTTTTTTTTTTAAGACAGTATGAAGAACTTTTTCTCTGCACATCTTCTCCATGGAGTTGGAGGCCACCTGCATCTCAGCTTCCTGCTCAGTTGTAATTGTGTGGAGAGGAGGGATTGGTACAGGGACTGTCCAAGGTAACACGGGGCAGTCAGTGGTGCCAGGGCAGGGGTGGGGATTGTGCTTTGTGCTCTCTGTGCGTGCTGAGCAGGGGCCACCAGCTGTGGCAGCTCCTTAGTTCACGGCCCTGGAGGGATAAGTCACCCACGAGATGATGACAAAGCCAGTCCCACACCTTGGCTTGCCCAGTGTGTCACCCGTGGTGCCTGGCCTGGCATGACCAGGGACATCTCCTCACAGCTGTGGTTTCGTCGTGGTGGGAAAGCAGCTGTCAGGCTCAGTGACAAAGCTACACAACCACAAAATCACCTTTAATAGGGACAGTATCCACGTTGGTGGTAGCTCTTCCTCATCTTCCCCCCCTCTTTGGGTCCTTCCCTTCCTCTCTTGGGGTGCTCCCTGCTGCAAATCCCACAGGGAACACCCCGTCCCCAGCAAGGGGCTGGCCACACTGAGTTCACAGTGCATAGCTCATGCAACAATAGTTTATGATGAGGCAGTGAAAGGCTGCAGGAAAATCTCAGCAAGGTGATTGCATGGAGACAGACCAAGTCGTGTTCATATTTCCCGAAATATTGCAAAATGCATCCAGCCTTGGCCTACGGTGAAAGCACAAGCAGTGGAGGAATCTAAAGCGTGCAGATGCATTGCATACCAGCATGGAAAAGTGACAGCAAGACAGGGCCAAAGCAGGCCAACCACACTCCCTTGGGAGTCTAGGAAATAAGTGAATCAAACAGGGCTTGGGGCCAAAACAGGCCAAAAAAAAAAGGATCCCTTTAGGAGTCCAGGAAATGAAATGAATCAAAGTGTGTTTGGGGCTGATGCAGGCCAACCACAATCCCTCTGGAGTCCAGAAAATTAGTTTAAGTATTGTCCAGGCCAAGACAGGCAATTAAGCTTCCCTCCACAGGGACAAGTCAGTTGTGAACAGCAGAAAGTGGGGCCATTCTGCCTTGCCATGGTCGGGACCCCAGAGCACAGGTCAGCAGCCTCCTGCTCGCCCAGTTTTCCTTGGGAAGCCCCAGAGCCCCAGGATGCACGTCTGGCACTTTGGGATAGAGTCACCTCCTGGCCAGGACCTTCCCTCCTTAAATTCTCTTTGATTTTCCACAGTTCCTTTAATCCCAAAATACCAAAACCACTGAGGCTGGAAAAGACCTCCAGGATCATGGAGTCCAACCTGTGCCCGATCCTCACCTCATCACCCAGCCCTTCCTTGGACAGGGATGGACACTCCACCACCTCCCTGGGCAGCCCCTTCCAATGCTTAACCACCCCTTCAGTGAAGAAATTCTTCCTGACATCCAACCTGAACCTCCCCTGACACAACTTGAAGTCGTTTCCCCTTGTCCTGTCCCTGTTCCCTGCCAGCAGAGCCCGACCCCCCCCGGCTGCCCCCTCCTGTCAGGGACTTGTGCAGAGCCACAAGGTCCCCCCTGAGCCTCCTTTTCCCCAGGCTGAGCCCCTTTCCCAGCTCCCTCAGCCGCTCCTGGTGCTCCAGACCCTTCCCCAGCTCCGTTCCCTTCCCTGGACACGTTCCAGCCCCTCAATGTGTCTCTTACATTGAGGGGTCCAGAACTGGACACAGCACTTGGTGGCATCACCAGTGCCCAGCACAGAAGGACAATCACTGCCCTGGTCCTGTGGCCACACCATTCCTGATCCAGGCCAGGTGCCATTGGCCTTCTTGCCCACTTGGGCACACACTGGGTTCATATTCAGCTGCTCCTCTGCAACCTCCCTGCATTTCCCGTGAGGCCCAGCTGCACATGCCCAGGGCTGAGAATTGTCCTGGCCTCTCTGCTCGTGGGGGACATGCCTGTGGCACTGTTGAACGTCCTCATGGAAGTGCTGGACATGTCTGCAGCAGCCTTGCCCAAATTCATGGTGGTGTTGGCCACGTTTGTGGCAAAGATGGTTCATGGACTTCAAAAAGGATCAGGAGTAAGCTGCTTCCACCATTCCAGGCTGACGTGTGGGTCTGGGCCCACAGATACTGGGTGAGAAGCATATTCTGCATTTGGGCATCTCCACATGAGGATTTTTTAATTTCTTTTTTTATTTTTTTTTTTGGCAAATGGTCACAAACCATGGGGAGCTCCAGCACCTTCTCTCTGAAGCTGTCACTGAGGGGTCACAGAGGGAGCAGAGCTGGTGGCCACTCCATTTCATCCCTGAAGCAAATGGTGGATAAATGGGGAATAAATCAGAGGAGGTACTGACAGGCCCGGGGATTTACTGCTGCAGAAGGTTTATTAATAGAGCTGTGGATGTTGCAGGCCTGTCTGAGACGGGCTGGGGGATAATTTAATGATCAGCAAGGACAGAAAGCTGAGATAAGGATAACTGTAGTGTCCACATTAGCAGTGTTCCCTCTCTCTGCTGGCTTAGCTCCCTCTGAAGGGGCAGCCAGAGAGGAAGTAAATCAGGTGTCCCTGTCCTGTGCCCCTCCATTAAGGCAAATTGCTCTTTACTTACACACCAGCACCCACCTGAGGGGTGCAGGCAGTGAACTGTCCCCTCAGGCTGAAGAACAGAGGGGGACCATGGAGGTCCATCAGGACAAACCCCTCGGCATGGCCTTCAGAGGGACAGATGGCACCAGCACAGAGCTGCAGCTCTGGAAGGTGGAGTAGAGAGACAAACACTGCCAGCCAATATCTAAAATGGGATTTTTAAGTAAGTGACCCAGTCTTAGTCACCCCCAAAGGCCATAAACAGCTCTGGCAATGTCATGAGGAGTCTGCCATGAGATGCCTGTTGCTAAAAATGCTGCTATCACTCATGGCACTTTCAGTGACCTCCAGGGAGAACAGAATTCTTGGCTTCGTGACACCCTTTACCTTCTTAAAATGAACTGAGGACTCAAAGCTGGCACCACTGGGGTTTCTCTCAGCTTTTTAGCTTTGGGTCAAATTGCTGTTGAGCAGGGGAATTTCTGTCATGGGAGGCAGAGATTGAGACAGCAGCACAAGTGTCCACTCTGTCCCCAGCTCAGTTTATTGGGGTGCCTTTTCCTGATGGACACACTGAAACAAAGTGCAGAAGTCATGTCCTTCCCTGTCTCCGTGATGCTGGAGTAAGTGAACTGACCTGGAGCAACACAGCCCATTAAAATAAGTTTCTGGAATTAAACTGAATTTCCTGGATTAAAAATGCAAACCCATCAAATGCAGCAAAATCACTGCAAATTCCTTCTTATTTGGTTTAGTGGTGGACACTTCCCGAAGTCTTCCTGGAGAAAGTCAAAAACCATGTGTGTCTTGTAATTAGATCTAAATGATTATGAAATTTTGGGAAATTGGTGTTTATGACACCTGCTGAGGTGAACTTCCTCCTCCTGCTGAGAGACGACAACGCAGGAAAAAGACCAAGCCTAACTTGTCTGACCTCCCTCTGACCTACGACAAAATCACTCAAGACAATTTAACTTGAAAAAGTGATGGGCTCCCGGTTGTTTGTTGAACTGAAAAAAAAAAAAATCCCTTTCACTTCCAAGTACTAATTTCATTATTTTGCATCTTCCTTCGGGGGAAAACCCAGAGTTATTTTGAAACCGCAGGTGATATGACCCATTAAAGCTGGGATTTAAGCTTTGGTTTTATGCAGCAGATGGATAAACTATCAGTCACTCGCCTGTAGGTGGAAAAATCTTTGCTTAAGCCATTAACACTCCCCAGCGTAATACTACCTGTGTTCAGCAAAGGGAAATCTGTTTTCTTACTGTGATTTGATATTGGGAAATAACAGGAGGAGATAAGCTTTATAACAGCACTGGAAACGTGTCTGTGGTGAGAAATGAGCCACGCAGCAAAACCACCTTTGGCACGAGCCCGGCTCTTCCACAGGGGGCAAGGCAGCCCTGGCAAAGGCTACAGACAGAAGGGATGAAAGAGGAAGAGCATTCTGCCTCGTCCTGTGGGCTCCCAACGTCCCTCCTGCCACGTGGAGGGATGCCCCAATTAATGCAGCGACAGCGATGATGGAATTCCGGCCGCAGCTCTCGCACAGCACCCGCAGGTGCTCTCCCGGATCGCTGCAAAGAGCTCTGCTCCGCTGCACAAATGCTGTCCTTAGCTGCTCCCGCTCATTTCCGCACACTCCGAGTGTCCAGATCCAAGAGGGGGATGGCTTCCAAGGCGAGGAAGCACAGATGTTGGGAAATCCAGGAAGGAGGCTCATCTAGAGTATTTAAATATGTAGCTGCTTAAGTGCGCGGCTTCTCCCTGGGAACTTGTGCCTCTGACAGGCCCCATCCACCAGTCCCTGGAGGCAGTGGAAAGGTGTCCCTGGAGTCAGGTGAGGTTAAGCTGCACTTGCAGAATCTGGTATTTATGCTCCTTTGAAATGCAGATACTTAAAAAGCCATCGCCCATCCATCCATCACAGGACACTTGACTTCCACATTTCCCCCGAGTTACTGGTTTTCATTGATCCAAGCACGTGCCTGTTTCGATGCTACTGCCAGATCTCTCTGCTCCTTGCTGGAAGGGATCTCTGTCTACTAACTAAGAGAAGGTTGAAGGCTGAGTGTGTACGTTCAGCTTGTTGCACCTTTCTTCCCTTGTGATCCTCTCTGGGATGGTTCCCGAAGTCTCACACGTGGATGCAAACAGAAAAAGTTGCCATGGATGATGATGATGATGATGATGATGATAACGAATCTGGCCAAGGTTTCAGTCCTTCCCACTGGATGAAAGCCAGTGTAGTCCTGTCCTGGATTATTTTATATGCTAAGTGGTCATTGGCTATTTTCTATCTTATTCCCAAGAAATGTAGGGTTCCTTCTTTCCTCTTCCATGCCATGGGGAGCGAAGGACACATAGCAACACCTTTATTTTCCCTTGCCTCTTGACACGTCTGTAGCAAAGACTGCAGAGGCCTGGAACAGCTTCCCACAGAACCAGGAAGGGATTTAAAACATAATCCCATCCACAGACTTAACAAGCTCCCTCTTCAAACTCAAGAGCAGCCTTCTGCAGGTCCCCACCAGTGCTGGTGAATCCAACCCATCACTGAGCATGGTGAGTGCCTGGATCCCACAGGACTTCCAGCGTTTCACAGCTCAAGGAATGACCCAGCTCAGAGATGCCAATGCTCTGTGTGATTAAACTCCCTCACTGCTCACCAAGCACTGGGGAAGATGTGCTTACACTGACGGGTACCTTATTTCCTAAATGAGAGTGTGCTCCTGCATTCCCTTTCTTGCCTTTTGCTCTTTTGCTCTTTTTCAACCGTGAAGGCCAAATCCACAACAGACATAAATCAGATGTGCAGAGCCCAGACCAGTTTGTCCCAGCTGAAGATCCTTGAGAGAGCTTTAGGATCCCTGCATCTCATTTATGCAGGTCCTCAAAGTTCCTGACACGAGAACACTTTCCCAGCCCATTTTTGTGGAAGCCAGGTGAATCTTGCCTTTGTTTTTGCATGCAATCTGTCTCCACCATCCTCTTCTCTGATGCCACGAGTTGTTTATAAGGTGGGTGTAGGGAACACCCTGACTCTCATCTCGGTGTGACTTGCATGCTGTGCCTCTCGGTGGCTTTTCCTGAAACAGTCTACAAGTGTGAAGTCTTTTCTCTATTTCCCCACTTTCCTCTTTTCTTCCTCCGCTCCTGTTTTCAATCACAGACTGCCCAGGCAGCGTAGTGGTCAGGCTTAAAGACTTGCTAGAACTGGATTCAAGATTTATGAGAACTAGATGTAACCAGGCCTCTCCCAGAGGTTTGGGAAGAACAGCTGGAGTCTGGCACTTTCCATCATGACAAGGACTATTAAAAACTAAGAGTTGAACTGCAAAAAGCAGAAGCGGGGGGGGGAAATGTTTAGGCTTAAAACGCAAAACAAGCGCCTGCAGTATCCAGTCCGTCTGCACAGGGGCCAAATCTGACAGCAAACGCCTTTCGCAGCTGCCGAGACTTGGGCTTATTTTAGAAACCACTTTAGAAACAAGAGGTTAAAAGACGAGAGGGAAGGAGGGAGGGAGGGAGGGAGGGGGATCGGAGGCCGGGAGCTGTCTGTGTGCGATCCCGGGATGCAGAGCCCGGACTGGCGGAGCGGGTCACATCCTGCGCTGTCTGGAGGCCGTTCCGGCCGGACCACCCCACCCAGGGCTGATGTAATGGCCCGGCCGGCTGTGTTTGTGGAGATCACCAAGGCGTGCGTGTGTCCGGCCATCCCAACTGTGTCCGGCCATCCCAAGCCAGGACGGCAAAGCTGCTCCGCAGCAGAGAGGGAGGGGACGTCGGCTATGCAGGGAAATTTGAAGGCTCCGAGCTCCTGCTCTCACGCTGCGTATCCGTGGCATTCCCAGCCAGTCCTTGCCTTCCGTGCTCTCTGTCCCTGCAGGGCCATCTCAATGCACAACGTGTCCCCTGTCCAAAGACTGCCAAGGGTCACCCCCAGCTGGGGCTGGGGCACTCATAGGCCTTCAGAGGCTCTCACCTGGCTGCAACCAGGAGTAGGATGGGAGACCTGGAAAGGAAATGGTGTCACTGCTGGAAAACTGGGAGGAGACCACTGGTGTTAACTCTCCTGGGCAGGTGATTTGCACCTCCACTGATGGAAAGATGGGGGATGTGCCAGCACAGTCAGGCTGATCACGGTAATTATTCATTTTCTAACCATATGACGGTTTCAGACCTGAACTACCCACTGGCTGAGGTGCCAGTGTTGATTCAGAGGGGATCTCACACTCCTGACTCCTGTGTCCCACTTCAACACCAACAGCTCTGTGGGATGATTCCATACCAGGATGCCAGCAAACAAGGCAAGTTGGATTTACCTGCATTGTTACCTGCCTTTGACCAAAGCTGCTCCATGCTGTTAAATAATATGCTTCTAATTCACAAGGAAAATAAACAATCTCCCTTTACCTGCTTTGCCTGTCCTGCCCCCCAGCTTTATCTGACAGCCACCAACAGTGTAACATCCCTGTGTGGCCAAGATTAGGGGGTCTGTGCCTTCTTTTTCTCTGGGGATTTTGTCCCTCATTTCAATGGCAATTATGACTAGGGAAAAAAACCCGCCTTCATCCACTGGCTTTGCCTCATGCCAAATGGCGTTTCAAAGCTCTCTGTTAGTCCCAGACAGGAGCCATAAACACCCAAAAGACTTCACAGGCTGACCTCGGCATCTGTCTGAGTGTCCACACCATGGGTGGAGCATCCCTCTCCCTTGTCCTGCAGTGCTGATTGAGGTCCCACACCACCTCCTTGGACCCTTTTTCCTAAAACAGAGGTACCGCGAAGTCCTTGAAATTCTGGGGCTCCTGTTTGAGCAAAAATAATAAGACCCATAAATCACCAACTCCCGACACCATATTAAAAAATAGGGAGAGCTGCACAGAAGACACCCTCAAGCAGGGGCTGGATGGCAAAAGAAAGGGAATTCAGCCTTCAAGTGCCAAATATATTAAAAAGACAAATAAAACTGCCACTCTCTAATGAACGGCAAGACTGGCTCCCAGCTGGTCTTCGGATGAAGCCAGGTTGCCTCGGGAAAGTCTGGTGGATCTTTTGTGCACAAAGACACCCATTTGACCCATCAAATGTCCAGACACGGTGGTGGCACAGGCCAGGCCTCCTCGGGGATGGCAGCACAGCTGCCTCTCAGCAGAGAGATTATTTGGGCTCCACATCTGGCAGCACAGGGTAGTCCAAGACTGGGCTTGTCCTAAAATTAAGCGGAACTTGTTCCAATAGCTCTGCCCAGGAAGGGTGTCTGGTGGAAAACCCGCTTTCTCACGGGTCCAGGTGAAACTGAGAAAAAATTAAAATATCAGTTTAAAAGTTTAATTTCCATTTCCTGCCTTTGGCTGTTCCCATCATAGCAGTGCTGACCCCAGAGGCTGAGAGACTGTGACAGCATCTCCCAAAACAGGAGGAGAAAAATACACATCTCCGTATTTCTGAAATATACCTTTTCCTTTAAGAAACATCCCTGGTCTTGGAGAGTCTGTGATATCCTTTCAACATAGCTCTTCACAGGATGTAAAATAAGGCACAGGCTGGCAAACAATGGGAATATAATTATTGTGAACTTTTCCCTAAAAATATTTGTTTCTGGTTTTTTTTTCCTTCTTTCTTAATGTTAAAAAATCAGCATCTTCCCTTCAATTTTTTTGTTGTCTCTTAGCAACTGAACAGTTTTGATCACACACAGCTCGGGTAAGGAGATAGGAAGTGATTTGGCAAACACAACATTCCAAAAAGGTGACCTTTTTCTGCTCTGGGTTTTCAGTTTGGGCAAATCTCTAGGGAAAAATTACAGCCAACACCAGCCCCAACTGCCCCATAACGCTTCCACATACTGGCAACAACGTCCCATTAGAAACCTTGTTGTATTTATCGTTTCTCCTCCTCTTTGGGGCTGCCCTCTGAGTGAGATGGAGCAGAAAGAGGGTGTCCCAGAGCTCACAACATCTGCAGGAGGGTGGGCACAGGTGTGTTCCTGCTCCACACTTGCTCCTGCTCCCTGTGAGATGCGACAGGCGGAATTTGGCCCCACGGAATTTTGCAGGAGTGGGATGTTATCATACCAGGACTGCAGGCTCACAGCCCTGCCAAGACACAATAAAAAAGAGCTGTTTCATGGTAGAGGAATATGAGGAGCACATGTTTGGTCAAGCTGGTGGGCAACGTTGTTCCTTCACCTCCCAAGGCTGGCTGGGCTCTGGAATGCCCATAAAAACACCCCCCCACCTCCTCCCCTTGCTGCGGGGGCAACAGAAAACCTTGATTTCATCCCATGCAATTAAAACAAACGGTTGCCACATGTAAATATTTGTGTTGTTACCCATCTTGCTTCATCTGTGGGGCTCCGAAAAACAAACAGCAAAACACAGCCCTGGCCATTAGAGCAGGGCCTGGGATGTGCAGCAGCCAAGCCAGCAAGGCCAGGAGGGCAAGTGGAGCCTAGGATGGGCCACTGGCTGGATTTTGGATCAACACAGTGCTCATGGAACGGTGCTGGTGCTGCCCTCGGGGCTATCCCTTTGAGAACACCCCCTTTTCTCACAGCCTTCCCTGAGCGTGATGTCAAAGGGACTGTCACACACGTCCATGGAAAATTCACGTTCCAGAGGTGGAAAACCCATGTTCGGTCTCTGAAACATCCTCCCCGGTGATGTACCCCAAGCCCTGGTCCTCAGCACGCGTCTGCCACCAGCAGTGGGGAATGATCCCTGTGGGTCCCTTCCAGTTCAGGGTACGCTGTGATTCCGTGATCCCGTACAGGGATCCCCTCAGCCAAGGACAAATCCCTCACCCCTGACAAGCACCCAATTATTTTAATGCAGTTTGCACCCGCAGGATTGGGTCCAGAGAGAGGGAAAACCCAGCTAAAACCAGCCCTGGTTGCTCGTGCCTGTAACCTGTGTGACACCGATGCAGGAGCTTGTGCATTATCCAGGTTTGGTTCAGCTCAGCACAAACATTACAAAGCCAGGCCTTTGCCACGTTCGTCTCCAGGGTTCTGCCTTTTGGCATTGAGGAGCGAGGTGGATAATTATGCAGGATTTTTCCTTCCCTTGAGAAAAGACACGAAACCTGGATCGTTTCTGGCTTTCCTTGGTGTCTGTCCAAGCAGAAGTTAAAGCTCTCACAGCAATTTCTAAAATCCCCTTTCAGATAACACAGCAGCCGGGTTTCAAGGTTATTCTCAAGGGTGTAATAGCAGTATTTCTTCTTTACTGCAACACCATGATCTTCTGCACAGTTTCAAGAAGCTTTGGGACAACTTTAAAACTGGAAAGTGTTTTGTTAAAAAAAAAAAAAAGGAGAAGAGAAAAAAAAAATCCCAACCACCCTGTTAATTCCAGTCTGCTTTCTTTGTGCTGTTTTGAATAAGTTAGAAAGCAAACTGGGAAAATTTAATTTACACCAGGAAAAAAAAAAAAGAATACTGCGTTCAAGAGAAAAAGAAAATCCACACTGATACTGTTCCACTTCAACAATTATTTGTAGCATATCCTATATATATGTACGGGGTATATATACACATATTTAGATATATAAATGTTTTTCCCCTTGGGGTTTTCCTTTTAAAGATTTTTGCCTTTTCACATGTGAACTGTAAACAGACTGACAGATGGAATTCTTTTGTATAAACTGTTTCAGATACACTATTCTTCCATGCCTATGTCAGTTGTTTACAGTATCAAAAAGCCACAGATACGCCTAAAAGTAAGGAAAGTTGGAATTTCTGCCAAACATTTGGATACCATCCATCCTCAGAGGCTGTACCCTCAGTGCACCGGGTGGTGCTGAGGAACCTCTCACTCAGAGGCATCTCCACAAGATGTGTGTCAGCAGGAGGCTGGGGATCTTCAAAGCCAGGGCTGGGGAGGGAAGAGAGGGGCACTTTTGCAGACTGCAGGCCCCCAAATTTGCTGCTTCCAGTGTCTGCACTTGTTAATGAGCATCTAATGGGCTGGTGGCTGCTGGGCTGGTGCTGGGAACATCTGGAGCTTTCCATGTGGGTGGTGCATGGTCCCCATGGCACTTTTTTCTTCTTCTTCTTTTTTTTTTTTTTCCTAATGTGTTTTCCCTCCTTGTTTTCGTGCCCTGAGTGCCAGGCCAAGAGTCTGACCAGCATAACCAGCATGGAGTGCTACTCAGGGCTCTCCATGACTCTGTGTGTGTTTTTATCAGCCCAGTTTGGGCATTTGAAGTGTGAAAAAAGCCCAGAGGCTTTGAAAAGTCATCCCAAGGAGTCTTCTTCCTGATTTATGCCGTCTCAGCCAGCAAAATTCCCAACGCTGCCCTGGCTGATCCCCTGCCCCGTGGAAAAGCCACATAGACCAAACTTTTCTTTTCTTTGAACCCCATCTCTGGCACTTACCCTCAGACAGGCTTCACCTCTGTGGTCTTCAGTCATGGAAAACTTCTCCAAATCCTTTGTGCTGCTTTTTTCTTCTCCCCAGACCATGCCATGGGGAAGAAGGGAAATGGCCACACACCTCCATCACCACCAGAGCCTGGGCTGTCGTGCACCACAGTCAAACACCCTGAAAAGTCCAGTCATGGTCCATCAGGAAGAGCACTGTGCCCTCAGATCTGAGGGATTGGGAGACCCTGGAAAGTCCTATGGGCTTTCAGATGAAAAATCCTCTCCCAGCACGATAAAAGAGAGGTCCCATGACACAGAGGAAGGTTCTGTGAGATTTTGAGTTCAGGGAAATTAGAGAAAAGGGCCTCTTGAATGCCAGCATGTACAACTTGTCCCCATTAGGCTCCCCAGGGACTGTCTGAAGGGCCGACCCCCTTCTTTCCCAGAAGATGTGGTTTGGCAAAGATTTGGGGTTTGTTCACCAGGACGTTTATTCATCCAAATTTGGAGGTCAAAAAGGTACCAGCGCTAAACGCTTTGAGAAAAATCTTCACAAAATACCCAACAACAAACAAACCAAAGAAAACAACTTCCAACTGGCCAACAACACCCCACTCCCATGTTTGCCATCAGAAGTTGTTCTACATCAAGTCAAGCCCATAATCTCCACTGGAACAAGATCAGTCAGGAGTTTGTCTGCACGAACACTAGCGATGCTCTGACTGGGGAGTTTGGATACAGCTCTGTCCTTTTCCTGGCTGGAATGCCCAAGCTTGTGGGCACCAGCACAGACTGTCAGCTCAGCAGCTGCCCAGGCATGGCTGGGTGTGGAGCTTGGTCTGCCTGGACAAGCAGGAAAACTGCCCTCAGCATTTACTTCAAAGGCCCATCACCTTCTGGAAGCTGTTTCTTCACGTCACCTTATCCATGCAGAGCCATGTTTCCACATTCCCGATGGGAACAACACATGGCAATGTTGGAGATACGGTGGCAGGCAGTAAGGATGGGATCAAGAAATGCATGGAAAATTCAAGAACAGACCTAAGAAGTTGCTGTTTAGGCCTCCATCCTACAGGGAACCAGGTCTCTCCAGGCTCCCTCTGCACCACAAATGCTTCAGCTCTGGCTCATCCTTTGCAAAGCCTGGATTTACCCTCCTTTTCCATATAAATCCTCAGCTGGGAGTCCACCTGACCTGTCTCAAAGACTGTCTCCCGTGGACTGTGAGCAGGATGGTTGGATGCATCCTAAAGCATTCCTGGGTCACTGCTGTGCCACCTGGGTGAGAGAAACTGGAAAAGGCTGACTGCAAAGAGGGGAACTCGGAGGATGGGGAGGGAGCAAAAGAAGCTCCATAAGCAGGTGGGGGAAGTATATTCATGGATCTGTGCTTTGCTGGAATATGGAGGAGGGACACGACTGTGCCAAGAGCGAGCTGGACTCTGGAGCTGAGCAAGGACCCCATGGGGTTGTCCCTCAAAGCCCTGAAGCCACAATGGCACAGGGTGCCCAGTGCAGCTGTGGCTGCCCCTTCCCTGGAATTGTCCAAGGCCAGGTTGGACAGGGCTTGGAGCCACCTGGGCTAGTGGAAGGTGTCCCTGCCCATGGAAAGGGGGTTGGAATGAGATGATCTTCAAGGTCCCTTCCAGCCCAAACCATTCTGTGATTCCATGAATGATTCACGCCCTGTGTGATTGAAGTGCTCCCTTGCAATGCTCTGCAGAGTGTTTGACCCTTTTGCACTGGCCATTT
Source organism: Mohoua ochrocephala (assembly GCA_013398855.1). Classification (NCBI taxonomy): domain Eukaryota; kingdom Metazoa; phylum Chordata; class Aves; order Passeriformes; family Acanthizidae; genus Mohoua; species Mohoua ochrocephala. Next base: position 317,212 of record VZTA01018969.1, read on the forward strand.
GCAGGGGGCCACATCAGCAGGTCCTGTCCCTCCTCTGCTCGCCGCTGGTGCTGCTGTGAAGCAGAGAGCTCCGAGAACATGCACACCCCAGCATCCTCCCAAAATACAGCTGGGATGAGAGGGAGGGATCTGGGGGATGGATGAGGCCATTGCAGAAACTCCAGTTGTCCAAACGACCCCTTTGGAAGTTGTGGCTCTGAGATGGAGAACACCAACAAAAGGGTGTGTTAGACTTTTCCCACTCCCCCTGCAGCACTCAGCTCCTTGTCCAGGCCAGCACAGGCTCCTCTAGCTCTAGGGGAGTCGGGCTGTTCTCCTCTGAGTCTCCTCTGAAGCTGGAGCTGCCGTTCCTGAGGTCTGTGTAGCCATGGTGAGCTCTGTGCTCATGTAAACATTGCACAACCATGAGCCCCCGCTGTCTGAGGGCAGCAGAAGCACCATCGGGCTCCTCCTCTTTGGATTGCTCTTCCTGGGGGAGGGCAGCACGTTGTGGAGTCATGGCAGCAACCCCCGGAGCCGCCGGTGAGCCCGCGGCACGCTCTGAATTACGCTCGCATTGCTGAGAGGATGGGTCACGCTTTGGGAATCCGCCCTGACCTCCTCTGGTGACGCTCTGGCTTCCTGAGGATGGAGACATGGAACAAATTCTTGCCCAGGCTTGAGGAACTTTGCAACACTGGGTGATGAAACAGCTCCCGAATCCTTGCAAACGGGGCCTTGCCTGGTGGACACCCCGCCTGGAGGTGGGATGGGGGCAAGGCGACGGCGTGAGCAGCACCTCCTGGGCTAAATGGGGCACAAAGCAGGAGCAGAAAGTGCTCTGGATCTCCCCCATCACTTCTGAAGGTCGGCCTCATGGGGACAGCAGGACCTCTCCAGCATAAATCCTCGGTGTGCTCCTTGCCTCGGGGGCAACAGGGTTTGCAGGTAAGACCACAGCCTTGCCTGTGATGGGAAGAAACCTGTGGAGGTTATTTTCTGCACAAACCCACCTCCTCTGCTCGGAGAAAGGTGCAACCCTGTCCCGTAGCTGAATTTAAGACAGACTGGCTGATGGTCCCTGAACTACTCTGCCACCTGCGAGTCCCAAGTTCTTAATTTGCACACTGGAGCGTTCTTTGGAATTTCAGATTTAGAAACACAGGGAGAAAAGGTTGCTCTTGGGCAGCTTTAGCCCTTCCCAAGGACCTGCTGGCTGAGCTGGTGGGAAACTTCAGCTTCTCAAATGAGGCAAAGCAAGGTGGAAGCAACTCGATTTGTCCATGTCCATCCCTGGCACAGCTCCTGGGAGGAGAGGGGGAGCCACGGCTGGGTCAAGAGGGGCAGAGCGTGGTGCTGATGGACAAATCCTTTCCACGGGCTGGGATTGGGCCACACAAGGGCATTCCAGACCTGGCACAGCTCTGGAGACAGTGGAGCAGTGCGAGACACCCTGCGAGGCTCTGCCAGTGCAGGGGTGGGAGTGCTCTGTGTGAAACGGGAGCACGAGGCACAGACCTTCCACGCCTATTGGAAACAGATTTTTCCTTGACACACAAGCGCAGAAGATTCCTCTGGAATGAGAGCCCTGACCAAGGCTGGGCGGCAGAGAAGGGTTTCCAGCTCCTCACAGAGAGGAAGGAAATCCGCCCGTGGGACAGACGATATTGTCTTTTGTTTGACTCTGCAACGCTGATTAATGAATGCTTTTTTTTTTTTGATTTCACAAGAATTTCTGGGGTTTGTAAACTTTCTTCAGAGATTTTTCTGGGAAAAATGGAAACTGTGCTTGGGGTTCTCCTTCTGCAAACAAACCACTCAACATTTTCATTCAAATCAAAATTTTCCATGGGTAGTAATGGGGATTTCTCAACCAGTGTCGTAAACATGGTAGGCACTGCATTATGAGCTAGATAAAATCTGTGCTTCAGCAGCAGGAACTCAGGTCAGAGCCCTCTTCTGATGGACCTTGTGTAGCAAGAGACAACCTTGCTCTGAGGACTTCAGAGCAGAAAAGGCAAAAGGCAAGAGAGAAAAGAAAAAATCCTAAAAATACCCTTGAACAGATGGGGCACTGAGGTGGCAAAAGATGAAGTGATTTGTTTGACGTCAGGATCATGGGAACATTAAGCCAAAAAGGGGAACTAAATCCATCCCTCTTGGAAGGCTCAGCACATATCTTTAACCACAGACCATCCTTTCCCTCTGGTGTTCCTGACTTTTGGCCGAGCCTTTTGGTCTTCACTCGGGAATGGCACTTGCTGCAGGATTATTTGCTGAGGATCAGGCCCCTTTTTGGAGTGGGTTTTGGCTGATTCATCCAGTTCATCGCACATGGGCACAATGCATGACACCTCCTCTTCCCATCAATCCCTCCTGGAGAGACCCAGAGTCCGGGTGAAACTTTTCCCAATGTCATTGAGTGCGGGCAATGCTGGCAGAGATCTTAGGCTTGGCCACTGATAATAATAAAAATAATAGTGATAAAACCAACAATTCCAAAACCAGACCTGGATCTCAGCGGTTTTTCCTTGGATGCCTGGCACCTGCACCCAGGACTGGACAGATCCTGCAATGGATCAGAGCAGAGTGGCAGTGCCACCTCTGCAGAGACAGAAGGAGAACGAGGAGTTTATCCATCATCTGGTGGCTGGGGAAGACATTTGGGCTTGGTTTCATCCCACCTGGCATGCTGGTGGAACACTGGCAGCACTCATTTGACCAGAATGGAAAGCATGTCCAACACATGACCGAAATCTGGAGATTTCCATTCCCTTTGCTTCCTGTGGCAGCACAAACCACAGGATGGCCAAGAGAGCCGACCCTGTTCTTTGTCCTCCTGCATTTCTTGCAGCTGCTGGACAATGACAGAGGTCAAACACACAGCCTGGCGATGGGGACAAGCCCCTTGCAGTGACCCCAGGAAGAAGGGACGCCTCTGGGAGGGACGGGCTTGGGAAGCAGGGTGGCAGTGGGGCACTCTGCCGAGCCCTGCTGGGCCTGGCGTGCGGAGCGGGCTGGGATTAGGGCTGGAACTCGCAGCATTTGGGCCATTGTGCAATGCTGGGCAGCTGGAGGGTTTCACTTTTCAGAGGGGAAAAGAAAATGTGAAAAACTAGAACCAGAAAACTCTTTTCTTCCCTCTTTTTTTTTTTTTNTTTTTTTTTTTTTTTGGACCTATCCAGAGCTTTCCACAATGCTGGTGATTTAAACCAGGCCTGGAATATGAATGCAACTCTAATATTTCTACCTTCCTCAGTTACATTGATGAGTCAAGGAGCTGGCTGAGGCTGAAATGCAGCAATGCATATGCACAGGCTATGGATGAAACCTCCCCTTGCATGGACACCTTGTCAAGCCAGGGCTGGATCCAGGAGGTTAATAATGTTCTGTCCTTCATGGGAAAGAGAATATGAATTTAATTTAAAATCTAGACATGCCTTCAGCTCTGGAACGGAGAACACAAAGCTAATTTCACCAACAGGCAGAGGGAGATGGAAGCGGGGCACGTCCTGAACTCTGCCTCCAGGCTGAGTCTGGCCTCGGAGCTGATTTCTTGGGACATTTGAGCCCGTAAGTGTAAGGAAGCAGGGTCATTTTGGGGGGAGGAATGAGGGGCTGAGAAGGGAAGCAGGTGCCTGGGGTGCAGGTGAAGCACTCGAGTGGCAGCATCCCTCGCTGTCTGGGCTTGGAGGCAGCAGCAGGGAGAGCTGCAGGTGACTCTTCTCAGGGACAGGAGGACAGAGGTGGCCTCAGTGTCACCCCGAAGCAGGGAGCAGAGGAGTCCCAAAGCCAAACAACTGCCTGGTGCTGGGAGCAGGAACTGGGCTTCGCTCTCTGCAGCCCAGCCAGAAACCCTTAAAACGGCCTCTTCTCCCTTTTCATCCCTCACCCACATCCTCAGCCTTCTCACAGCCTCCCCTCCTCCATCCCCCATGCCAAATAAATCTCCTTAGAGTTTAAATAAATGCCGTAGTGTCCTAAAAGTCTTGCAGCCTTGGAGAGGGAGGAAAAAAAAAAAAAAAGAGGAAAAAGAAAAGAAAAGAAAAGGTATTAAACCTGAAAGAGAAATAGTAGATGTGCATCTTCTTCCCTTTGGTCTCTCTGAAGGCTATTAAGTGATGCAGGGTGACTGTGGACAGGTACATGCAAATAATAGGATCAAGGCAGCAGTACAAAGGTTTGTCTCCCAATCTTAATGCAGGTGTGGGAGACACAAACCAGGTGGCTAAAAGGCTCCTTTGTTTGAAGCTGTCAGGAGGAGAAGCTGATAATCTCATGCCTCATCCCTAAACTCTCTTTCAGCCGTGTCAAGGCATCTCCTCACATCAGGAAGTCTGCAATGACATGGCTATGTGCTAAGCGCAGTTAATGTGGTCCGAGGTTTAAACACTTCAGGTTGAAAGTGGATAATTGGTGGTAGTGGATTTTAAAAGTTCACACAGGTGCCTTTGAAAAGAGGTCAGGAGTCAAGTGCATCTCTCCTATGAGAAATGGTGAGCCTTTCCTAAGGAGATCAAAATTCTTCCACGGAGAGCCCCAGGGCCTTGTAGGAACTGTTATTAATTTAGTCCTGTATGTTCCAAATAATGGGAAAACGATACCACATGTGTACAAGGCCGAGGAACCGGGGCACGTTCTCTCTGGCTAGATAAGCTTTCACCTGGCACTCCTGCATTGTTAATTAAGTAATCCCCTCTCAGCCTAAGCAGGAGCAGCACGGGAGCTGCCATCCATGGGGGGTTTGGGTAAGTGCGGGTGGGGACAGCCCGACCTCAGCTCGGATGGTACCCGTGGGGGTGAGGACAGAACCCCTCAAACACCTCCCCGAGGGGGGCTGGAGAGCTGTGAGTGTCTCCCACTCAGGTTTTCCGAGGAATTTGGGCACCGTGGCTGCGCTTTTGCTCCCACGGGTCGCTGCAAAGCCTTACCCCCGCAGGTACCCGAGCAAAGCACACCTTTAAAAGACAACTGCGCTCCCCCGGCGCGGTGCTGTTTTCTCAAATCGCGCTTCATGAAGGCGAAGCTGGAGGAAATTAACATCCAATTATTTTCTTAGGGTGGATTTCTTTGTGCCGGCCGCCGGGACGAGGACCTGCCCAAACACGCAGCCCATGAAAGCGGCTCCTGCCCGCGGCTGGATCGGGTTGCAAAGGCACCGAGTTCTTCCCGGCGGAGCCCTGCACCTGCCCGGAGTGGAACAGGGATGGGAGCGGAGGAAAGACAGCGGATCGGGGCCAGGAGAAGCTGCTTTTCCCCCATCTTCACCGTGCGCTCGAGTTTGCGGTCTGAGCACCCGAGATGACAAGCGCCCACAAAGATGAAATAGCGTCGTTAGCACCCAAATTTGCATTAAAAGTGCGGTTTGGTCTCTGTTTGGGTGTGGTGGCTGTTACCAGCTCCTAATTCTGCTGCCTCCAATTTCACCTGTGCCATCAGGTCCTTTGATTTTTGGGACCTTATTCTTTGCCATTTTGGTGAGTGCAGCCCGAATACACTCAGAGGTGTCCTGTGAGAACGAGCTCATTCCAAATCTGAGGGAACACAAGGAATTTGCTCCTTGAAAATATTCAGATGAATTTGTGGATGTATTCTGAGCAGGTTGATAGAGCATTTTTAGTGATAAGGCACCTCCCAGTCTTGCTGGCTGGATTCTTTGTGAGCAGGTGCTCATTTTGCCGGTTGGCCAAGTAAAATAGCTGTTTCTGTCCTCCTTACTTTTTTTTTTTCTCTGTTTGTGACTGGGTACAATTTGGGAAAGATTGCCACTGGTGAAAACATGTTATGTATTTATTGTTGTTATTATTATTATTTGCTATAAATTTATTTGTGTGACAGTAGCGAGTCAGAGGGTCTGAAGTGACACAAAGCAAAAAATATGGTCCCTGCTCCAAGAGCTTTAAATTATCCCAACCCCCCAAGCGTTGAATGGTGGCTCAGAGTTCATTCATTTCATTTGAATTTTACATGACATAGAAACTGAACATTGGGAGGGGGAAAAAAACCCAAATAAAGCCTTGACCTTTGCAGCAGGGTCCATGGGAATTATGGAAACACTTCTTTTGGATTTATTTTTTTACCTGAGAAGCAATGAAACCAATGCTTTAATAGAATGGTTTGAGTTGGAAGAGACCTTAAAGACCAATTTGTTTCAAACCCCTGCCATGGACAGAGACACCTTCCACCACCCCAGGTTGCTCCAAGCCCCATCCAACCTGGCTTTGGACACTTCCAGGGATCCAGGGACAGCCACAGCTTCTCTGGACACCCTGTGCCAGGGCTTCCCCACCCTCACAGGGAAGAATTCCTTCCCAATATCCCATCTATCCCTGCCCTGTGGCAGTGGAAAGCCATTCCCCCTTGTCCTGCCACTCCAGGCCCTTGTCTCAAGTCCCTCTTTCAGCTCTCTTCTAAGAAGTTTCACTTTTGACAAAATGATCTTTCTTGAAAGGAACAAATATCTCATTCAAAGACATTTCCCAAGCTCTGGTCGTAAGGAAGTTCAGAACAGCGCTTTCCCTTTCTTTATTAATATTGTTTGTTGGTGAAATGGCTTAATGGCTGCAGGGTCAGTTGACAGATAGGAGGTAACATTGTTCTTCTCCTCCAGTGAATGTAGCGTTTGGCATGACTTCAAAATAACCCTATTGTTTGTCATCTTCTCAAAATACACCATAAAACCCCCGTTAAAAGGGAAGATAACGTTTTCTAAGCATAAGTCAAGTGCCGGGTTGCCTTTTTTTAAAGCCCGCTTGATGAGAATTGATGGTGTTGGATCTCCTGTTTTAAACACATTTGGCCAGGTTTTCTGGAGGCACCTAATTTATCTTGAGGCTCTTTCATCTATTATCTAACTGTGAGCTTGTTCGTAGCTCATCAGCCATCCTGGTTTTGACAGGGGGCCTTGTGATGAGCAGCCAACAGCGGAGAGCGTCGGGGCCGGGCGTATCTCTGGCAGGAAGGTGATGGGAAAAGCCTAACCTTCTGCCACTCCTCCCAGCACTCACCAAACCCAAAAATAGAGTCTTGGACCGTCACACAAAGCCCCTCAGCGTGGTTCCTGCATCCCAGTGTCAAATAGACCTCACCAGATCAGGTCTATTTAACGGGGAAATGGTACCATCGGTCCCTTGGGAGAGCTTGGGGTGGTGTTTGGGGAAATCCCCCTTGTTGAGGGGACAGTCTGTGGCTGCAAAGCAAAGAGAATTGCTTTGGCCAAGGCACAGTGCCCATGGAGCCATCAGGAAAGAGGAGAAAGCAGCAGAAATTTTGAAAAAAAAAAAAAAACAACAAAACCCTATCTACTAAGGGTGGGAAATAAAGAGCTTGTGTAAAAGAGCAGTTTTTCCACAGTTCCCAAGCAGGAATTGTCTGGTACATGATTCAGGACCATCGCAGATGTGTAGATTTTGGGCGTGAGCTCCCAAACCCATTCTGGAACCAGCCAGAGGAGATTTGCAAGAATGAGGACGTCGCCTTTCCTTTTTTCTGCTTTCAGCATCGATGTACGCGAGCGCTCGGAGCGGCAGCTACGGAGCTGCTGGAAAGTTTGTCACCATAACACTGCCTGTTTATGCTTTTGTGGGGATGAAAGAACAGCTTTCTTCAATTAGGCTTTGTACTTCAGCTGGCAGGCGGGTGCCGATTGTCTCAAACTCCACCTCTCCGCCCGGCCCGGCTCGGGGAGCCGGCGGAGGCCGCGCACGGCAGCGCCCGGCCCTGCTGCGGATCAGAGCTGCTCACGATGGGCAAAGTGGGAGACATCCCGCTGGGAACAGGAGCCACGTGGACTCAGGTGGACTGAGCACTCCGACCTGCTGGAATTTTCAAACCCTAGGATCGCAGAATGGGTTGGAAGGGACCTTTAGAGACCTTCTCATCCGCAATGAGCAGGGACTTCTTCCCCTAGACCAAGCTCCCCAGAGCCCCATCCAACCTGACATTAAATATTTACTTTCCAGCAATGGGGCATCCACCACCCCTCTCTGCCAGGGCCTCACCACCCTCATTGCATAAATTTCCTTTTTATACCTGACTCCCTCCTCTTTCAGATTAAAACCATTCCCCCTCGTTCCATCCTTTCTCGATGCTTTTCCTCTCCAGTCCCTGCTCCGTGCACCTGCAAGCGGCTGGCACAGCGTGGAGGATCCTGCTGGTTCCTAACGAAGAGTTCAGCCTCATTTTAAAGCCCGTGGACAGCAGACTCTTTCCATCGACTCGGGCAAGTTTTGAATAGGTTGCCTGGATACCTGGCTGTGGAACACAGCATGTGCGAGCGGCCGATGGATATCTCTTTAATAAGAAACAGGGCACGGGGAGGGAGCTGCCTCAGTACCCGCGTGGATTTATAAGGCACTGACTGCTCTGTGTCAGGCAGATTTGCAGATGGAGGGAATTTCGGAGGGGGTTTATGGCTTGCCGGAAGCTGATAGCAAAGCTGTGGCAAAAAGTCAAAACGCACCGCCCATGGCAGCCCTTCACAGGGAAAACTGACTTATAAAATAGGATCTAGAGAATGCTGGGGTTTCGCCTCGGAACTCCTGAAGGATGAAATGCATTTCCTGGGTCAAGCCACGACAGAGAAAAAAATAGGTGGAGACTCTGAGGTGAATGAATGATGATTTATAACAATTAAAATCAAACATACATCTTCACGCTCAAGCAAGTGCACGTAAGATGCCAGCAGCTCTCTGCTGTTTGTCATCTCTGTTATTTGTCATCTCTCCTTTCCTGCTTGCATCTTTCGCCATAATCATCCCACAAAAGGAGGGATCACAGAGAATGTCCACCTGTCCTACCCCCTGCCAGGGGCCAGACCTGCAGGGACACTTCCCACGGTGTGACCCTGGGCTGTCACACAGCTGAAATTCCTCTGCCGAAGCCGGAACTGATCCTGGTGGCTTTTTGCGTGTGCCAAACAGAGATTCACCCACGGAGAAAGATGAATATGGTTTTTTGCACACATTCTATGCTGACCCTCTCAGCGAGATTCAACCAAGGTCTGGGGTGGGTGAGTAGTGAGCGGTGTTGGTGCGTGAGGAGGCAGCAAAATCGTGGCCCAGGAGAGGAGCTCTACTTCTTCGTGGCACTTGCAGGTTAATTGTAAATCATTTTCCCGGGAATAAACACAAGCACCACCACTGTGAGACCCTGCTCGGCCTCGGGAGAAAGAGCTCCTCTTCGTGCTCTGAACTCAGACTCCGATTATTTATTTATTTCCTTTCGGGCTCAAAATGTTTCTCAACAATAACCAAGGGAGAAACAATGGCCCATTCACGGGGGCACTGAGCTCTCCCTTGTCCTGGGTCCAAGTGGGCATCGCTACTGAGAACTGCTCTGACCCGGGGCTTGGCAGACCCAGGTGCAACATCCTTTCTCTCCTGGGGATTTCCAGCCTAACCCTGAGCCAGGTAATTGGGCAGCTAAATCCCTTTAAAAGTCTGGGCCCTTTCCTCAGCTCCTGCACTGTAATTCTTCTTCTCACAGGTGGGTTGTGAGATTAAACACATGAAAGACTCGGAGGCACCGAATGCCGCGGTGATGAGACCCATCTGACAGAGAGATCAGCTAACCCAGGGCAGCCGAGCTGGAAAATGCCTTAGATTTTTCTCCCCGACAGCAGGATGGCCTTGTGGATAATTGATTTCCCCCTCGGAAGGCTCGAAGTATATTTTTGGGGAACGCAAACATTTTTATTTTCACTGCCTATTTTTCTTTCCTCCTCAATAAATGGCTTTTCCTCCACACGGGCTGGCCAGCTGCTCTGAAAGTTCAAGAAAAAAAAAAAAAAAAACCTCATTAACTTTCCCAAAGCCTTAATTGTCCCATTTATTTCAGGGCAGTAGGAAAGCCCATCTTTCAGTGGCTCCCTCGCCCTGCTAACAACTCACCGTAATCCTTTCCATAATCCCCAGGAATGCCGATCGCTCCGGCGGAGTTTGATTCTCCTCGCTGATGAATTGCAGGGTATTTTATATCCTCTTGTCACAACCCCCTTCTCCTGCCTTTGCTCTTTCAGCGAGGAAAGTCACTTTTATGTTACCCATCTGGGCTTCCCCCACCATCAGCGGCTTTTTTTTTTTCTCCTCTTAGGTACACAAAAGCAAATGTTCTGGGAGCTCTTTAAAATACCTGAGCAACTGGTAGTAAATGAGTAATTTCCTGTTGTTCTAACCTCTTTTTTTTTTTCAGCCGAGCAGTTATCTTAGCTTGGCATGTTAAGATAGTTGCATGATCTTCAGTGTTTGTGTGGATAAACATTATCTCAGCTCATTCCTGAGCCGATCAAACTGATTTTATAAACAGCCTTTCGTAGCGGAAAAAGGGCTGGTTTTGCTTTTGGGTTTTGTTTTTTTTTTTCTTTCTTCTTTTTTTTTTTTTTTAAATTTTTAATTCCACGAGTTTGGCGGATGCCAGCATGCAGGAAAACTACTGTATGTGTGTTTGCATTGCAGAAAGTGCGAATCTGTCCTTTTGAATCTTTTTTGAATGAGCACACTGGGCAAACTAGGTGGTTTTGGAATGACCTCATCCCAGGATGCCGGCAGAAAACAGCCCGGGTACATAGCAGAGTCTGGAATGTGAGCAGGACCTCATTCATAAACTTCCTTACCGTTTCTTTACACTCAAAGGCAGGAATAAAAAGCAGCCAAAACAAGCAGAAATGGTGTTCCGGAGTTAACCAAATGGGAAAATATATAGATGCGCTTTTAAATTTTATTGTATTATTGAATTGAGATACTTTTCACCATCTGCAGGAGGCTTGCTGTGCTGATACATTCATTTTGTTCTCTTGGATCAGACTGGAAACTTTATTAAGCTCTTTTCTTTTCTTTGTTCTAAACCTGATTTTTGTGATAACACCTGTTTTCTACCACCTGCCCTGTGTCAGTGAAAACACAGAGCTTGAAAAATGTGTTATGAGGGGTGCTATGAAAAGACTGGAGCTCAGAGGCCTAGACTCAGTTACAGAAGGTTTTTAATTAAAGCTGTTAAACAGCAAGGGGAGAAAAACAATTAAATTTTGTACTTTTCATGAACAAAAGCACCTTAGGTCTTCATCCTCTCGAAGTGAGGAGGCAGCGAGCAGCAGGTATGAGCACATGAGGTCATCCTGCTGCGCTGGAGCGAGGACGAAATAAATTCAGGCTGCAGAATCTGGCTGGGAGGCTCCTGGCCTCTCCACCTGGCTCCCTGGTAGCCTTGGCCAGAGGTCACCAAACAAGGCACAGGCAAATCCGGGCTCCTCAAGCATTTCCCTGGTGAAATACAGTATTTTTTAGGCACATTTGGAGCTTCAGTCAGATGCGAGCTCCACCATGCTAAGCAACATTTTCGCTGCTTTTAAGTCCCTTTTTGTCAGCTTGGCAGCAAAAATTGGGCTGGATGATTATTGCAGCCACTGGAAGAATTTTTCTGTGGTCTAATATGAGTGCAACCAAGGAACTCTGGCATGTGCCTCCAGCAACTTGGATTTCCAAGTGGTCTTACTTTTCAGTGCTGGACACTCCCAGGAGGAGCTGAGTTTCCAAGAGAAGATGACAGTGGGTGTATTCAGTCCAACACAGCTGTAGGTACGGTACAAACATGCAATTAGAGACAGTTCCTGCCCTGGAGAGCTTGGAGTCTAAATAGACAAACAGATCATCTCCAGATGGTAGGGGCTGAGGGTGAGTTGGTGGGAGAGCGAGCGAGTGCGTGGCACTTTCTGCCGCTGGATGCGCACAGATGGTCGAAAGGCAGGGGAGAGAGAGAAGTGCCTCGGGCCTTGCACAGAGAGCAGGGAGCTCGGATTTCCTGCTAAAAAGCCTGCAGGGGTGGGGCCGATGTGTGGCCATGGCTGTAGGGCTGGCTATTGCAAGGGATGGGGAGAGCCGGAGGAGGGGAGAGCGGGGAGAAGGAAGGAAGGAAGGAAGTCCATTTATAGCAGCTTCCTCTGAAAGGCAGGGGGGCTGCCAATGCGTGTCGATGCCTGGTGGTGAAGAATGGATGTGATTTAACTTTATTAGACACTTGGGAGTTTGCTGTGGAAAGGAGGATTGATGGAGAGGGCACGAATTTTGGCCAATCTGTAAATGAAGAGTGCGATGGTGAAGAGCTTTTCCACCTCTCGCCATCGCCAGCCTGGAGAGGGGGACTCCCGTCCCAAGACCACGTTGCACACAGGGTGCTGGAGGATCACAGGAGCAGAAACCCTCCAAAGAGAACTACAGGCAGCCATGTCTGGCTTAGAAAGTCCCCGATCTGCAAAGTTTTGGGAGGGAGCTGAGTAGGTTCAGCCTGGTCTAGAGAGAGGTGTCTCTGCCCATGGCAGGGAGGGATGATCTTTAAGTTCCCTTCCAACCCTCAATGTTCTGTGATTCTTAGGGGAGGCTGTACAAATCTCGCACTCTTCCCCAGGCCTGTAGAGGCTTTGGTCACTTCCAGAGGCAGGATATTTGATGGCATGACCCAAAGGATTGCTCCTGCAGTCCTGCTCCATGTCGTTTCCCTGCCTCGGTCACCTCAGCCTCCGTTCCGAGGGAATGCAGCCAAAGTGAAGAACCCACCGGTTGCCTGGGAAAACATCTGAGGATTTATTTCATACCACAAGCACTGTAGGTGGCTGTAAGGTTTGGGAGGATGTAGATGAGAAGGATTTGTGGGGAAGTATTGAATTTCCAGTGGCCAGAACAATAAAGAACAAGAAGAGAGAGGCACCTCTCCAAGTAGGGCTTCACGAGAGTGGGACAAGGAGCAGAGCATCCACCAGCCATCAAATGCCACATGGCTCTGTGCTGATTCCAGGAGTTCACCACCAAACATGGGAAAACGCTCATATTTAACTTGGCAAGAGGTGAGCTGATTTAACTGGTAAAGCAGAGATGTGGTTGTGAAGAATAAATCAACGGGCCACAAATTACACAGGAAATTTGGGTCTGGCGTTCAGGGTCGAGGAAGGTGGGAAGATGAAGGAATTAAAACCTGATACCTTTTAAATATTGCTTCAGGGTAGAGATGACCTTGCTGTAATTCTTTCGAATTCCCTATAAAAAGGGCAGGAATGCATGGCAAGCCACCCTTTCCCACCAGATATCTGGTGACACAGAGAGCAAAACTGGAGCAGGCAGGCTGAAAGGCATGGCAGTAATCACAGTGGTTTGGAATAAAAGGAAATTACACTGAGGTGGGATGATTTGGATGTGATGAACTCATCCAGGCAATCACTTGCCCTTCAGATGGGCTAAATTTCCAGGAGAAATATTAACTGGATGAGGGTTCTCATAAGCTGTAAATGGAGTGAGACCCATCAATGGTTTCATCTGACCAAGTGACTGGCTCCACTTGTGCCGTGCCAAGGTTCTGCACACACTTGGCTGCTCCCAGGAAAGCTTTGGTCTTCTAGAAACAGGAGCTTTACCTGTTTGACACCCACTGCCTTCAGATTTTTGTAAGTTGAACATTTTAACCTAAAAAGAAATAATCATGATCGATATTGTATCATGAATACGATTGTGCATATCGGAGGTTGTAAAGCCAGTAAGGATGAAATGAATGTGTAAAGGATCTCCTTTGGAAAGACATTCAGTGTCAAGTAAAAACTCTGCCTAGCTGAAAATACGTCACTTTAGGCAAATGGAAAAAATACACACCTGGTTTCTGGTCAGAAACTTGTTTAGTTGCATTTTCCAGCTAATGAATCTTCTTTTTTGTCTGTTCGTGTTTGCTTGTTTTTCTTCTAATACATTTAGCTTTCCATCTAGCCCATAACCCTATTCCATCTAGTCTAGACTGAATTTCCAACTGCCTTGTGATTTGATTAAGTTGAGCTAATTCTCATCAGATGATTTGAAAACAACCTGATCCAGCTTCTTCAGATACCTTGGCAAGCTGATCTCTACCTACTTGCAACTGCCTGGGATCGCTTCTGATAATTCAGATCACGTGTGATGCCTTCAGGGACCGATCCAAATTCTGCTAAACCAGCACAAAGGTTTGCCCTGGTCTAATAGGCTTTGGACCAGCCTCCAGCCTCTCCAAACCAGCAGGTCGTATATCTGACTGCAGGTAAAACGTCTGGCTGAGTGCCTACAAAATGCATTGTAATACAAGCTGGGGATAATCAGAAGACAAATTTTGTGTATGTGCAAAGTATTAGTGCCCTTAATGATAAAACGCTCGTGCTTGACATGATTTTTGGAAGAGGCTTGGAAACGGCAGGCTCGAGCTGCTTTCCACGTGGGAATACCTTGCAGGCAGTAAAGAGCAGATGGAAAAGATCAGCACGAAGGGAATGAAGTGCTCTTCATCCTGCAAACCCCAGGATCCGTGGATGTGAGCTACTGACACTTTGTTATGAACTGTTTGCCCTGAACAGGTATCCTCCCAACCCCGGAAAAGCTTTTCCTGCAGGGAGAGGCCACGCTCATTGTCAGCTGAACCTATTTAGGGAGCGTCTCTGGGCACTCTGCTGCTTCTCCCTCAGGGGTTGCTCCATTCCCTTTGCTCCCTGGAAACCGTGTGCTCCATTCTCCTGTGCAGCAGGACACAGCTGATGTCTCAGGGAGATCATTCTCCCACCACCTCTGGCAAGATCACGGGCAGGCACCTGAGCACACGGGGAGAGGAATGGTTTTTGCATCCCCCACAGTCTGCCCAGCTCTGTCACACCCTGGGAACTCACATCTGGCGATGCTGCAGTGCAGTCTGCACCTTCCTGAGCTGCAGGACTGGAACCACCGAGTAATTCAACCACGGGAGCTTTAGGACAGAAGGAAGTCGTGGTGAAATTCAGAAAAGGTCTGTCCACATGGCGGCACTTGGTTCATGGTTTTGGCAGAGCCCTTCGTATCAGCAGCAAGGCCTAATCCCTAAACAGATGGGCTGAAAAATCACTCTGTGATATGGATGGGCTGCGAGGAGAGGCATATTCCTAAAGCAAGGCACTGGATGTTCATTCTGTTTTTCCAGAGGGCTGCCTTGTCTGGGGCCCAGCTGAGCCAGCAAACGGGTCTGTCTCCCTGTTCCTGAAGTGTACATCCCTGAAAAGCTGTCTCAAAATGCTCCAGTCCTCTCCTGCACCCCAGGAGAAGGTGGCAGACAGCTGGTGATTGTCTTACCTGTGGAGTGATCCCATAGAGATGGGATGTTCTGGCAGTGACAGTGGTTCTACACCAGGGTTTTGCCCTTTATTTGTTATCCAGAGGTTTGATTTCTTTTTTTTCCATGCACCCAAACCAGCACAGACGTGTTGAAGTGACCTGTTCAATGCACCAGTTCACACTCGGTGGCACTGCAGGTTTCTGTCCTGTCTAATTTTATGGCACGTTCCAGCAGCCCCTTGGATTATTCTACTTCATATTATAAAAATATGAATTTTTACAATATTCTAATTCATATTATAAAAAATTCATTACCAATGTGAGCTTTTGTTACTGTTATTGCCTTTGATAGCAATGCCAGTTTGAAAGTCTTCAGTCCAGTGAGTATCTCTGAGTGCCCACAGTCATCTCTGTTAAATTTCCCTTTCTTTCCCTCATGAGCTTCCTACTTTATTCTTTTATTTACTGTGTTCCCAGCTATAATCCAGCTCTTCACTGTGCAAAGTGCAGCCAAAAAAAAAACCCTCAAAAACTTAGAGAAGCAAAAAAAAGTCTCTCTCTGCTCTACCAAGGAAAAACAAGGTCCTGAAGGATGCGGTGGCTCACCTTGAGTTGCTCCAGGACTTGAGAGCAAAACATCTCTGAACTTCTGCATCCTTCATCTACAAAGTCCTTCCCCTTGGACCAGTCCTGGAGTGATCTCATCTCCAAGGAATGCAACATCCTTCTCAGAGGCACGGAGAGGCACACTTATGGATAAGTGGCTGGGAACATGACGCTTGGTAAAACAAGGAGACCGGGGAGTTCTCGGCAAAGCTGGAACAGATGTTGTTCCACAGTGACATTGTTCTCCCCTGGAGCCCATTCACTGATGGCTCAAAGAAAGAATTCTGATTTTTATAACGGATTTTTGTATTTTCCTGCAGCTTCTTATCCCACTTTGCAGCTTTTTCTGGTCATCCGGGCACCTCCACACACTCCTGTAGGAGCAGCCACCCCGGACTGGGCATTTCGCCTGCAGTGTCACATCTCTTGCTGGGATTTGCCATCGTGGTGGTCCCATGGAAAATGCGACAAAACTCTTGAGGAATAACTGCTCTCTCTGGGGTTTTTTTTGCCATTCCATGTCCCATTTAGTGTAGTACAGGTGCCTGAATGTCCAAATGCTCCTTGAGCTCT
>VZTA01018970.1:0-28045 GCA_013398855.1 Mohoua ochrocephala
AATTACAGTCTTTTGGGACAGCCTCACTGGCCTGTTTGGGGACTTAGGTGTAGTATTAGCAAGTCAGTGATGCTGAAATCATGACCAGCAGTTCTGAGAGCATGATAAAGGCTGGTAGCTGATGAATTGGGTAGGAAATGAGCTAAAAGCAGTGTAAATGTTTCTGTGATCAGTAGTGGCAGTGTTTGGTTTTGGGGCAGTATTCAGCTTCCCAGATGTTTGGAGCTGGGCTCTGGGATGGCAATAGGAGAGATTGAATTGGTTTGTGGCGCAGAGTGCAGCTCTGTTCAAGCAGTTCAGCTGCACAAACCCGTGTTAGTCTTGGCTGGTGGAGAGGTCTCTGCCACTTCAGCTGCTGCTACATCAAGTGGGAAGAGAAGAACTGCTAAAAAGGAGAGAAAAAGAGGTCTGTTATTCGTTCTGAAATCTCTTCTGTTTGCCGGAGACTTCCAAAAATACAGTTTGTCTGCAATGTCTGTAGGATGTCCCCAAAGAAGGATGGGCACAAATAGCTTTACTCTTGGGTTTTCTTCACCATCTTGGATATTTTCCTGCGCAGATGCAATTATCCCTCACTGGCAATTTTTTGTGGATTTAGTAACAGAGAGACTGGGAATCGGACCATGAATTGCAAACAGCGCAAATTTAATTGGTGGTTTGTCCTGGACTTTAATGTGTCTAGATCTTGGCATCACCTTGCTAGGGGCTCAGGTAAGCTTCACATCGCTGCATAGAACTATAAAAATAATAAAATATATCCTGATTCATGGCACAGCCTGTTGGAGAGAGGTAGGGGAATTGTGGCTGCTCTCAACAGCAATCCTCTGCTCATTTCATTTCCTATGACGCGTACAAACAGAAAACGGTCACGGTTCCAGTCCAGGCAGCACATCAGAAATAAAGCATAGAATGGATAATTTTGGCCTTGAAGGCACCATGGAGTTGTTTCATTTCTGAGGACATTTCATAGACTGCTTCCATCCAGGAATATTTTAGCTTTTCCAACCGTTCGGTGTTCACATCTACCTGTGTGGCTCAAGCCAGGCTGTCTCAGGGTTTTGGCACTGATAGACTTTGAATGACAGGGAAAATATATGTTACAGGCTGGGAAAGGGAGAGTGTTTTTGAGGGGAGAGGAATCCCCTTGGGGCTTGACGTTTGTCTGTGGCCTTAGGTGAGGTTTGCTTAGTGGTGTCTGCCCGGTCTCCAGTGGACAATAGTCTGTGCCATAAAAAGCTTCCATGCATAATACGTCGTATTTGTTGGCCTCTGCCTTGAAGAAACCCAGATGAGAGCTGTTTATATCCATCTAGGGACAATCTCCAGTAGGAAAGATAGTTCTCTTTGGCTACAGGATATCTATGCCATTTCATTTTATTCCACCTTTCAGTCTTATGGATCTTTTTCTTCCGCCTTTTTTTTCTCCTCACACTCTCTCTTTACATTTAACTTAAATGTGGGGAGTTTTAAGTATCTATAACTTCCTTGAAAACCAATAGGACTGAAAATGATCAGCATTCATCATACACTTTAATTAAATTTAATTAAAGAATGTTCAAAACAATACGTACAAGTGTATAATCAGTGCCTATATAATTCTTTCTCCTTCACACTTTAAGTTTTCTGCTCATAGGCAGAATCAGGTTATAAAAAGTTAGGAGTCAACTGTAAAAATCAGATCTCAGAGAAAACATGCTGGGAAGAGAAAAAATAGACAAGAAACCTACCAAAAAAAAAAAAAAAAATACCAAACAACTGACACATTCCTGCTGTCTGCCTGGCAGTACTAATCTTTTCCCTTAAGATCCAGCCTGTTGTAAGCTTACACCGGGGTATTTCCCCACTGCCAGGCTCAATTTGGGGTGCACAAATGTGCACACACAAACACGCACACATGTGTGCACCCACACGTGCATCCCCCGGCAGATGAGAGTCAGCAAGCGAGAGAAAGTGTGTGTCACACCCTCTAAATTCAGGTGGCCTCAAGCAGTGCCATATAATCCCAGCCTCAATTAAACTTTCCAAGGTCAGTGGTGTTCTACCAGGTCAGACATAAATAAGTCAGGTGAGAGTCCTAGGGCACTGAAAAGCCATATTTATTCTTTATCCACAGTTCATAGCTATCAAATGAAGCCTAACAGAAAGAGAGAGAGAGTGTGTGTGTGTGTGAGAGAGTCTGGCTCTCAGAGCGGCTTCTGTTGTAAGTAATTTTTGTTTTTAAAGAAAATCGTAGTCCTGGCTCACCCCTACCTCAGAATTACCTAAAGCTTCACTGTGACTGTGGAAGTTTTAGAAAGACAGAGGTTTTAATTCAGCAACAATTATGTTGAATGATTAATTTATTGAAGTGAAAGTACCTCTAGTCACGTTGAAGATCCTTTTTTTTTTAAGAGGAAAGCAGTCTTTTAAAATTTGAGAACAGATGCCACCGTGAACCCCTCTTGAACTGAGATATACAGATTTCCTGTCCCGATTCAGCCAGTAATTAAAATGGGCCAATATTGAACAGTCTATTTGGTTTGTAAACAGAATGTTTAATTTTGTCTTGTTTTGGGAGAGCAGAGGAAAGGATAGGGAGAATATATCTCGGTTCGAAAGTGTTAAAGACTGTGGGCTTACTCTGGCTTCTCTGGGTGTCAGACACATTGAGAAGAGTTATCACATTCAGAGAAAGTAATTAAGGACAGTTGAGGTCTACTGATTTCTGTACTGTCTGAAGAACTAAGTGAATTTTCTAGGCCTTTATGACTAATGACCAAATTAATATATATGTTTTAATAAACCAACATACCACAAGTCTGCCCTGCTGTACTGCTTGGTATTTTAAAGGTACAATTTTGGCTTGAGACATTAGACCGTTCTCACATCATTGTTCAGGAGGCAAAAAAACCCCCAAACCTTTGAGAGCTATTTTAGGGAGAATTCTTAAAAACAAAAAGAAAATCATTCTCCACGCTCTCACTTGTCTATCTCCAAAAAAAAGGAAAACCTCCCAAAAGTGCAAGTACTGTTGTATTTTAAGACTCACGAGCAGAAACTGTAAGTGCTTTTTTTAAGAGGGGACAGAGGTCTGGAGCTGGTTTTGTTCTGTTGACCTAACTTGATTTACACCAGTTTACACAGTTGAGAAACTGATACATTAACGCTGCTGGAAAAGTCATCTCACACCTTTGGTTTGTTTTTCCTTATTTAATCTTTTTTCATTATTAAGATATGGTGATCTATTAAGCACGATAAGGTATACATATCTTTTTTTAATGGCTTTCACTCTTCCGTTGAGAAATAATTTTGAGAGTGCAATTAAGTAATAACAAAAATAAATTTCCAGATATCTTTGTGAATACTAGTGTTAGCTTTTATTTACTATATATAAGGAGATCACATCATTAATTATTGCAAATATTCAGACAGTGGATACTTATACATATGGTTTTGAATCACGGAATATATACAAGAGTAACTTTTAATCTGTGAAATATTCAAACACATGTATAATCACACATTTATCTTCTTACAATAACTTGCACGCTTGAAGTCAGGGAATGGAAAAAATAGTAGGTGATTAGCATGTCCAGACACATAATGACGAGTGTTGATTGGCTAAAGTGAGCACTTTCCAAACAAAGAAAAGTATTTGTCAAAACTGTTATACAATTTGGGATATATTTGCTATATTCTTTGTCAGGCAGCTGTATTAGTGATTCTGATTCTGAGAATTTGAAGATAAAGTTTAAAAAGCAGAGGCATTAGGGAGAGTTTATGGTGGACAAAGTGCCACAGAAATGTGTTTATAGAAATATCAGTTTTATTTTATAGGCATTAATATTAGAAATCATTTTAGTGCTCGGTGTCCATTAGCATATGTATTGAATTCCCCGCTTCTGTGCCTCTGGTTTTAACATCTGTAAGTATAAGGGAAAATCTTGACAAATGTTTCTGAAGGTTTTATGTTCTCTTTATCCCACCGCTGGATTGCAATCTGTGTTGTGCCCGCTGCAATAACAGGAGAATTGGGATCAGATAACCGGTTCCACAGATTAGATGTGAAGAAAGGGTGTTACAACAACATACCCACTTCCTCTTAGGTTTTAACCACACTCTGTGTTTCAGTGACAGCACGAGAGAGGAAGGGGAAAGGAAAATTTATCTTTTTGCTATATCTACTTCCATCAGTTTCCCCAGCCAACCCTCAAATACGTGTCTTAGTAGTGAATACGTTACACAACTCATTCTTGAAGGAAGGAATTAAAGCAAAGCTCAAGCAATCAATGCAGTAAGAAAATTCACCAATAGCTGGACTAAAAGGTGATTAAATGAAGCTGAATCCAAGAACACATTTTCCCTGCGAGGAAAGGATAAAATGTCCCTTTAAGGCTAAGTTGATATAAATGTACATAGAATTTTTAAATATAGCTCCCACCTCACCGAAGCACTCAGTCTTAAATACTGGCACGTAGGAAGGCCGTGGAAACTCCTTCAGCTGAAGGGTCTTTTTTAAAACTTAAAATTCTGAAAAGATTTAACAGACTTTTTGATAATTTACAGTCATCTCCACCATGCTAGACATACCAATTAAGGGTTATGAGCCAAGCGCTTTTTCCAGGTCCAAGTTAGATTAGTTACAACATCCAGAGTTATTAATTGGAAAGAAAAGAGGAGGGCATTAAAGAGGGCATTCCAAAGCTCAACATTTTGTATTGCATCCGTGTGTTCTGTTCTCCATTGATTCAGAATAAGTACTTGAAGTCAGTGGCTGAAAAGAAAGTAAATGATCATAAAGTTTTCTTCTGAGGAGACTCTCAGCCTGAGGAAGCAGCACTGTAGCAGGGAAATTGAACAACTCTCGATCTTTCATGGATGTGCATAGTCATTTCTGAGGGGAAGGAATCAGCTGAGGAAATATGTGTAGTCTGACTGTCTCGTGAAAAGCCGCAGGAACGGATTTTTGGTCCTCAGAAAAGGGATCTTAGACTTTTACGGCCGAATTCATTGTGCTCTTAACCATGTTTCATGTCTTGTTTTCCCCTTTAGCAAAGTCGGATAATGATTTACTTTTGGTACAGCCTGGAGTGAGAAAGAAATTGGTAATGAATTGCCTTTTTCCACACATTTCAGAGTGCTTCAGTGTCTGAAAAGTCCAAGAGGTTCCCCCAGAGAGTCACGTAGGGGTTGTTCTACTGGCCAAAACCTTTACTCTAGCTCACTCTTTCCTCAGGACGCATCCACCATCATGGTCAGGAGGGCATGGCCAGGATGCACAGCAGGAATTGTTCTATGCATCAGCCGGGCTTTGCAGCACAACTTTTTGGCTACTTTGATGATATTGTACTGGAATCGGGTGTGTATGGAAAAGAGGACACTGTCTCTAATCTGTTTCAAAATGTCCTCACACATGGTGCACAGGGACAGAAAGTAAAAACATTCATTATTATTTTTGTTCTTCTATAGATTTTTACGCATCCAGAGTTCACATGGGGGGGAGAAAGTTATGAACCTGTTAGGTCTCATGTTATATGATTGAACAAAGCCAATGTTGATAAAGTTATATAAATGTTTTGTAGGTCTATAAAGATTCATGACTTTCTGTACAGTAGCGATGTTCGTGATGTTGTTGCACTGTCTGGAGCTAATATTCTGATTAATGCACTTTTTGCTTCCTGATTTAAGAAATAGCTTATGGCTAAAAATCATTAGATGCTCTCTGACTTATTGCATCTTCTTTTCCATTTTTCCCCTCCCTTTTTCTTTCCAGCTTCTTATTCCTATATATATGTGTAATATAAATATATGTATTTGGAAATCTGTCAGCTTTAGAGATATCCCTGATGCAATACTATTATGAGATGTCTCTCAAGACTGGTATTTGTATAGAAAAATGAGTTTTTGTTAGACCACGTTTGTGGATCTATCATCTGGTGGGGGTACTCTCAGTCAGCGTGTGTTGTTTGTCAAAACAACAACAAGCAAATGTGGCCACATCATTTACAGACTTGTGGGGGACAGGAGGGAGGCTGCTTCTGCTGTTAAAACAGCATGAAAAGTCAGGGTGATCTGTCACAGCCACAGCACAGAAGTGTCACCTGCAGCTCCAGTTTCCCAGGCAGTGGGGGATGTGTTTGGGAAGGCAGGGGGTGTGATGGGGTACACCTTGGGCCAAGCAGCTGAATGATCTGCAGGGAACAACCTCTGGAAACATGACCCGATTCAGTCCTTTGGTCCAGGTCTGAGCCCCAGAACAAACAGCAGAAACCCTGGGGTGGGCTCTCCCCTCGGCTTTTCAGAGGGTGCTGGGGTAGATGACAGGCCTGTGAACTGTTGTGCAGAAATAAAAAACACAGTTTTGTTGTTTACACCCTCTCCTTGGGCAGCAGTGCCAATGGAAACTGCTGTGCTTCAACAGGGCAGAGTATTTGATTTTCCTTTCAGTTTCCTCATGCACTGAAATCCAAGTGTTTATGGTGATGTCCATGCTGACTTCTTTAGTTTTAACTCAGAAAGCAAAGCAGTAAAAAATGGTCTTTCCCAAAAAATTTTGCTCACAAAGGACTTTGTTAAGGGTAAACCAAATATATTTCCTCCTCTGCAGGGACTACACCATTTTATATTTTTGAGTTCTATTTACCAGAACCGGACTGTTTGCCAGCTAACCCTCTGGTCCCTTAGCCTGAACTTGCTGGAGGAGTGGTGTGCAAAAGAATGTGCCCACTTTGTTTTTATCTGCCAAGCTGTAAACCACCTACTTGTGTCCTTTTGTGTCTTTTGTGAAGCCTGTTAATAGCTGTTACTGCTAATTGCTGTGCTTAGCTTGCTGTGTTCATCTCTGGGCAGGAACCAGGGAGATCAAAGAGCAGGATACTCCATAAAGTCCTGCAGTGTTCATCCTGCAGCTCTAATTCACCTGCACATGGCCGAGGCACTGCACAGGGCTGGCACAAAACATCCAGAAACAGAGCGAGAGAGAAAAATGAGGTTTATTTCACACGAACATTTGAACTGCTTCAGCTGTAGGTTCAAAACGAAGGGTTTTGCACTGCTTTGCAGCAGGACAGTGCCTTTGGAGGCTGTCCCGAGACCTCTGTTATCTAAAGCAGGCTATGAGGGATGCTAACTTTTTCCTTTTCTTAAAAAAACAGTTTCATAGAAATATATGACTCGACAAAACCTTAGAAGTCATGATGTTTCAGTCCTTCAGCAGATTAAAACCCACAAAATGCGTGGTCCAGTCCCTCAAGATTGTAACAAATCTTTATCACATCTTTATTAGAAGTGATATAAAAATCCTAAAACTAGATATTGTTCCATTAAATCAGAGTTGAAGGATCAAGAGCCTTCTCAGCATCCAACACATCTGAAACTACAAGTGCCTCGGAGGTGAAAACACTCACCCATCCCTATGAAGGGCTTCCAATCTGATGTTACATTGGAAACTCCCTTCTCTCACCTTCCCTCGACTTAGAAGTGGGGGCCCTGGCATTATGATGGAAATTTCAAAGGGTGGTAGATATTCCCAAACGCAGAATGGCCTCCCTGAGGCCTTTTTTCAGACTTGATGTTGGATTCTGACATGAGACGTGCCAATGTTATGGCTGCATTGTCCATGTACGCTCCTTGAGGGAGAAACAATTGTGTCGTCAATAATTTGGGTAGGTTCTAACAAATCTCTCCCCTGCAGAATAGAGAATATAATTTTTTCTTTTTTGATCCTTAAATGATTTTAGGTTGAGAATATCAGCCATGCCACCAGCTTTGACACAGCTTTGGACTTCAATAGGCCTTGAGGGTTATTAAGGTTATTAACAGTTATGTTAAATTTTGTAAGAAAGACTTCATTTAACGTTACTGTGCAAAATACATTAAGAATCCAAATTTGTTGCCTCATGGTGGTCTCTCTTGCACAATAGTGTTCACCAGATCTCTGGCATGTTATTATGGATTTACTGCTCCAGTTAGCTGTAGATTTTTGCCTCTGCTCTGATGGATTGTTGATATAAAATTACCAGCGGATGTTTATCCACAGTCATTGGAATAACAGTATTATTGACTATTCCTATACATATTTTGTGTCATTATGACTGTAAGGGCTTGTCTGAATAATAAAGATTCCCTTGAGTGGGACTCACTAGGGTAAATGGCTGTTTAATAAAGACAGATAATGTAGATGAATCATTTTGACTACTTAGAGGAGCAATTGTGCTAAAACTTCTAACTTACACAAAGTCCTTCTGAGCACATTAGGGGTCAAATCCTGCCCCTTGAGATCATGGTAACGTTGCTGCTGAGTAGGAAAGGACTGAGGTCTCACTTTAGGAGCAGGGACAAAATTTTTGCTATGGGACCTTGATTCATTTATGTGGGCGAAACCCTCAACTGCTACCGCTATTTAAACACCAAGACTGTAAGTAGTACAAAAACATGCCTACATAAATGTCTGTATTCTGTCTTCATATGTTGAAATATGTGTTTAAAATAGATTTCTGCTAAATTATGTGGCTTAGTTTTCTCTCCTCTCCATGATGTGATACTTCATGGTACACTGAAAGAATAAGAATATGAGTTTATTAAGTTTACTCAGAAAACTATTCAGTCATCTGTATGAGCTCTTGGAGCTATGTCAACATTTTCTTGAAAGATATCTGAGATTATTTGATGTTTACTTTTTTAAGTACAGTATTTGTGAGTAAAAGTGCACAAGAACATTTTATTACATTTTAAATGTAATTCCTGATCCCAGGGTGCTGTCTATATAAATCTGAACAAACCTACGAAATCACTATCTATATTAGATCAGCAAATCCTCTCAGTCCCAGAACTGGTCAATGTGTTAAGAATAAGAGGCAAAAGTGAAATTCCTTGGTAATAAAACTTCTGAGCCTTGACAACTGTGAAGTAATGCTATTTCTTGCAGCATTGCCTAGACCTTTCAAAATGCACTACTCTTTATTATATGCCTTTCCTCTGCCCCTAAACCTTCACTTCTAAAGTGCACATCTCACAGGTAACTAGTCTATAATGTACTTTTCAATCAACCTCCTAATTCACTCAATGTAGCATGAGTTTTAGATAAACCAGGAAGATGTGAAATACAGAATAAAAGGTTTGGGTTGTATGATGCCACTCACCTGTTTTAAATCTTTTGCTATCCGTGAAAAAAATACGGAAAGAGTTCTCCTTCAGGATAATTCGGTGTGGCCCAGCTCTTCTCCCAGGCAGCAATGACAACAGCTCCCAGCATTTCTGAAAGGTCCTGCTCCTGATCTTCTGGGAGGTTTACACCTTCTTCCAGTTCTTTCTCTCCCAGGCTCTGGCCAGGCTTTTATGTAGGTAACATAATGATGTCTCCCCTGGATCCACCAGCTCTGTGGGGGCAATTTTGCTCTTCAAGTCCCAGTACCTGTGCTGGCATTGCTCTGTCCTCACGCTGACATGTTTCTGTGTTTCAACAGAGTGGAAGTGAGCAGCTCTAGAAGGGCTGAGATGATTTTGTTTTTGTGCAGCCTCTTTGGTTTCATGGAGTAAAAATTTCCTAGAGGTAAAACACAGAGTGAACCGGATTTCATCTGTAGAGTGGAACAAGGAGATTCATAAGGTGCAGGTCTCCTAATTACCAGATTTTCCATAACTTATGTAAACTTATATGTAAATCCCCTGAAGTCAAGAACCTCAATACAACATTAAAATTTGTGTTGTGGTTTGAAAGCAGATCCAAGGTTTTGCGGAGTAATTGGCTGCTGCTCTTATTGTTTATGCTTGCACATGCAGGCTGCGGTGGGCTTGTCTCTGCTGGCAGTGTAGAGAGGTTTAATTCTACTCTGATCAAGGCAAAATACCTCGCTGAGAGGCTCAGGTTCAACATCATGCTAATAAACTATGTGGCTCTTGGACGAGAGATGCTTTCCATCTGGCAAGTCCAGAGCACGGGCTTGAGTAGAACTTCAGTTGTGTGCAGAAATCCCAGTGGATGTGCCCATAAGTTTTTGAGGGGCTTAATACATGAGAGAAATAGATGACAAAAATGTAGACCCATCTCAAAAATACATGGTCCAGAATTAGCAATCACAGAGTTCATGGACTTACTTAAAGGTTATTATGTACACAGATTTGTATTTTTTTTTTTTTTTTTTTTTGCTGGCCTTGAGTCAGGCTAATCTTTACTACACAAGGTAGAGCATGGCAAATATGGAAACATCTGTGTTATGCAAATTCCTCTGAAATGGTTGAATGACAGGTAACTGACTGTATTTTGGAGCTGTTCCAGGTAGAACGAATCAACAGTTTCCAGCAAGTAAGTCCAGCAAAAATCTGCAGGGCTCCTTTTGATGCATACACAGCTGTGAGCTTCTGTGTCGACTGCTTTCAGCTGAAACTGGAAATAGTTTAAAAAATAAAAAAATTATTTAGACCTTAGAGGTACTGAGATATCTAAAGGATAGACTGAATTCATCCTGAGATTTTTGCTCCAAATTTCCAGCAAGCTTGCCTGTGATAAGTTTTATTCCCTCTCTCTTGTGTTACTCCCTTGGACATCCCTAGGGAGACATATGAGTGTGTCCTGGAGCATTTCGATGCTCTCCATGGAGAGGGGCAGGGAGGGAGCTCCCCATGTGAACCCAGGGCAGCAGAGGCCCCTCTCTCACTGTGTGGTTGGGGATGTGAGACCACCTGAGGGAGAAGATTCCAGCCCTCAGACATCAGAAACTTCCCAATCTGCTCTGTGGGAATGAGGTGAGGATGAAGCTTTGTGAGAGCCCTTGGCACAGGGTGCTACAGGACTCTACAATACCAGTCTAACCCTTAAAACACCAGCTCTGCAGTGCTATGGACAACAGATGGGGAGGTCTTAGGAAGAAATCCTGCCAAATAGTTTTCCTGTTTCAAGAAGTTGTAGTGCTTCCCTTCTGGATAGACTTGCTTCTAGCTGGCACCGGAGCTCATGGGATTAGCATTTCATACCCATAACATTGAAAGAAATAGGAAACATGATTTTGGAGAAATAAAAATGCAGTTTTACAAAGAGTAGCGTGATGATCTTCTTTTTAAATGTAGGCTTGGCCCAATCAGGAATCCTTATAATTTGATTTGCACTGGTCAGAGATATGTGATCCTATTCTGCAAAATATTTTACATTTCTTAGATCTGATTAATTGTAAACATGCTGAAATGCTCTCTGCTACTGCCGCTGCCTCTGATTCATTGGTGACCTGTAGAAAGAGGCAACACATGCTTATTGTTAAAAAAAAAGAACAGAAGGATCATCTATTGCTCAGATGAAAGACAGAGACAAAATAACCAATCTGTAATGCAGATTTATTAATAGTCATTCACTGGTTTTCACTGAAATACTCTTCACGTAACCTTGACTTTATTAAGTAGTCCTTAAGGTGCATTTTGAAGACAGATAATGAGTTTGGGGAATAGTCTTATCTACATCAAGCTAATCTTTAACAGCTTGGAAGGGAACTCGCAGAAACTTTTCCACTTTAAGTGACATAGCCACGTTCAAATCAAGCCTTTTAAAATGTCATTTTAATAGAAGAGTTTACAGGCATTTTTAATCGCTACGCTTCATAGAGGAATATTATTTAAATGAAGAAGATAGAAAAAGTTATTGAGTTTTTAATAGTATTAATGGGACTAGAGGCAAGTGAGTGGTGTTGGGGCAGCAGGAGTGCTGCTGTGGTGGGGTGGCACTTAGTGTCTTGATTAATAAAGACAAGGCAGCTCTTCCTTGAAAAGATAGCTTCCTTCACAGCAGCTGTCGCTTTAAAAGGCAGGGCCAGGGCCAGGGCCAAGGCAGGGGTTTTGAGTGATATTTGGATGCCAAACCTGCACATGTCACCTTGTCCAGCTTCCACAAGCAGAAGCTCTCAAGAGCCTCCTGACCCTTTGCTGGCACAGAGTCTGGTTGTGTATGCGAGTGAGAGAGGGATGAAAAAGAGAAGCTAAAAGAAAAATGAGCAAGAGAGGCGCTATTTTAAAAAGAACTCAGATTTCCAGCATCTGTACTTTCCCTTCAGTTTCCATCACGCCCTGGAAAATAGTTTCACTTTTCCTGCATTGTGTGTAAAGCCCCAGAGGTTGTTGTCCCCCAAGGCACACAGCAGCCTTTTCCTCCAGCTCATGTATGAAGTTGCTCACACCTCGGGCTGAATTTTAATCCGCTTGTACAGGCAGATGAGTTACACGAATCCTCTTCTGCTGATTCCAGTTGGCTTAGCTCATTTTGTTTAGCTTGCTTTATTGTTTGGGCATTAAATGTCCCGGCTCTCCCAAGTGCACACACATTTGGTTTCTGACTAATGCGCGGCCTCCGTCAGAGAGACAGCGTTTGTCGTTTAGAATCCAGCATGACTTGGAGTCAGGTTGTGACTCAGATACCACAAACTGTACACAGAATAGACCACAAATTCCTCCAGTAAGACTGAACAAGGCTTTCCGAGAAGCCACTTCCTCCTCTGGTTATATCCTAACCCTGACTGACAGGTAGCAAATAACCATGGGGTTTTGAGCGGCAGTTTTTTCTCCGACTTTTAGTTAAAATTTTTGTCTGCTGAATTGACGGCTGTTTAAAATCCTGTCTTTTTGTGTGCGCACAGAACAGCGCTTTTGGCTAGATGTGGCAGTAGGAATCTTGGTTGGTTACATCTTTCTGGAAATATTGGCATCCACTGACTGAGCTCTGAGGCTGGGAATTCTGAGAGGACGCTGAACATGAGGGCAAAACTCAGCCTGACCCATCTGGGTTCCCCTGAGCCGCAGCTGCAGCTCTCTTGTGCTTTGTCCACAAACCCATAAATCGGCTGGGCTTGCTCGAAAGGTTCCTGAACTTTGGCAAAACCTTTTGATGAACCTGCTGGGGGCTGGAGAAGGGGGGAGGCAAGGGACAGGACCAGGGCTGCCAGCGTGGGGAGGTTTGCAGGGAAACCTGAAACCAGGTGAGATTCCCAAACTGTTTCCTCGGGCTGCAGACATGCAGGCAATTCTCATTTGAAAACAGAGCTGGAGTTAACAAATCTGCTAACAAGCCTCACATGCTTGCTGACCAGTAGTAAATCCCAGCTCGATTTATTACTGAACACAGCACTTTGGCCTAAGTCCTCAGTGTCGTTTTGCAAGTGGACAGGGAGCAAGTCACATTCTTAAATTCTGGTGAGAAAACCGGTTGCGAGAATCAGATGGGCTGCAGCCCTTTGATTTAACTTCTCCTTTGCTTTCTCTTTTTTTTTTAAATTTCATTTAATGAAACAAGAGAATTCATCTGCCAACACGCTATTCTGTGCTCTTTTGTCAATAGAAAAGTTGTTTTGCTAATGGTTATCTGTCTGCAAGTCCTTGACCTGCTTGTAAACACATTTCTGCAGGAAAACCCCAGGCCATGGCCTCGAGCATTTACGTCAACAAGAAGAGATAAAGTGACCAAAACTTAACCTGATCTGGCCTGGAGTGCCCTCTACTGCCCCTTGACCAAATACTTCCCTAATCTGTGTCCTTCTGAAAGGAACAGATTGTTGTGTGAGAAGTATTACCTGGAATGAAATCAATTTTGGGAGCCTGCCTTCTTCCTCATTTTCTCCATCTCGTAGTCAAAGCCTGTTGAATTGCTGGAGGTTAAGGAATAAAGTCCAAGTTGGTTTTGGTGTCAGGGCAGGAGTTTTCCCCGGGATCACCCCCTTTGTCCCCACCCCAGCCACTCGGCTGTGTTCTGTCATGCCACGTTAAGCACGTCACCTTCCAAGCCGTGCGACAAACGCAGCAAAACTGAACTCGCTGATCAAGTTGCTTTTAAAAGCCATTTGCTGATCCCCAGGGATTTGTTCTGGATTCATACGGTGCAAACCAAGGCTGTGATACAGCCAGGATTTGGACAGTTGCTAAAATGGGAGAGAGGTCCCAAATTTTGGTGGGGTGCTGTGAGGCAGGCAGCGGTGGAGCTGCAGTGATGGGATGGCACGAGCATCCCAGTCTGGCTACTGCATCCACTCCTGAAGGCTGGGGTGAAAGCTGGCTGCAGCCAAAGACAGTTCTAGGGAAGAACTGGCACCACATTTTCCTGTGAAGGGAGGAGTGTATCTATGTGCTTTTTTTGGTAAGAGCTGGGCTGGAAAAGTTGAGGTGCTTCCCAGAGGAGAAATGCATGCTGCGGAAAACTTGTATTGAGAACATAAATCAGAAAATTACTGTGTTGTTCATAACAAAATACTTTTTTTAATGATGAAAGCCCATGCTTGATTTTGGATGCTTCATAACAAACCAAAACCAAATGACCTACAAATGGATAATGAGGTTCTACGACCGCTGATTCACAACTTCTCTATTCTCATTCTCCAGTTGTTCAGGGTGAACTGGGCTGCCAATCAATCTTTACTTATCCAGACCTGATATCTGTAGCTGATCGCTGCGTGTGAAACTACATGACAGACCAAAAACTCTCTCAGTGTGTGAATCTGAGGCAGAAGGGAGAAAGCAAAGCTTAAGGATGAAATTATATTGTTGTGTATTGGTGCTGAGGGACTCTTGGATGCTGACAGGTTTGCAGGGCTTACCAGACTCAGAGGATGAAGTTGTTTTCCTCTAGACAATATTCAGGCCGTGAAACTGAAATCTGTGTTCTAAAGCATCTCCCACTTCTCTTGAAGGCAGATTTTTGCCTTTATCTGCCCCATTTGTTGGTAGGTGCAGTCTGAGGTGGGTTTCCTGCAGGTCTCTCACAGGCTTCTACCAAGTGTTGAGAGGAGAACATGAAATCCTTTAGGTTTAATTCCAGCTGGGTTATTTCCTTAGGATAAAGCTCTTTTATCGTCTTTTATGCATTTAACCTTGTTTAACCAATGCAAGGCAGTTATAGTTCCAGCTTTTCATAGTAGGATTAATTCACAAGCTTTAATCTAAACTGGACAGAAACTTTCAATGTTGGCTTACAGAAAGTATCACTTCAGCTATTCTGACAGAAAATCAAACTTTGAGGAACAAAGTAGATTTTCTTTTCTTTTTCTGTAGAAAGGCTCTATTTAAGGAAAAGTGATTTTGTTTTTCCAGTAGGAAATATTTCTAAGAGAAAATATTTCATCTCCTAAATTGAAAATGTAAATTTTAACCTTGCTTAATAACTCAAAATTATTGCTCCTTTTTTAAAAATTTTGTACAGCATTTCTTTATTTCTCTGCTTCCAAAATTCAACAGGACTTTGAAGATGAACGCAGATTTGACAGACACCTTTTCAGATTGAAAAGATTGTTTTTATGGTGAAGAAAACTTGTCTTCCTCACAAAGTACAAAGCTGTGTAATCAAAGAAAGGTGAAGGGCTGGCTGAATCTGTTCAGTATTCTCAGTTACTTTCCAAACCTAACTTCTGAATGCATGTTAGTTATGCAGATTAAGTCATACTCCCAAAATCCCTCCAGCTTCTGCACTGGAGATGATATTTATACAGCACTAATAGAGAAAACTTGGTGTGTTTCAGAAAATAATTCCCAAGTAAACCAAAGCTGGGTTCAGCAGATGTATCAGGGGAAGTTTCAGGGAAGTCTGACTGTCTTCTGTTGCTACAAAAGGCCAGCTTCAATTTAATTCTCAGCCCCTCAACGTTGCAAGGGAGGAAGCTTTAAAAGTATTAAGTGACTCATATCAATGCTTGTGCTCCTAAACAAAATATGCATACTCTTTTTGTTACAAAATTTGCTAGAATTAATTGACCCTGATGTTTTAAATTGACTTTTGGTAATGGAGCCTTTTATCCATTTTAAATTTGTGAAAGTTTTCCTGACTTGAAGCTTTCATTCCGGTCTAGAGCTATGGAACTTCTAGAAATTCCAAACCATTTGTTCAATGGCAAGGCATCAGGCTCCAGTGACTTTAGCGAATATGAAAATGGAGTGAGTTCTTGCTATGGCTCAGAACAAGAATAAATATTAGTAACAGCAGTGCCCAGGTTCTTCAGTTGAGATCAGCGTATCTTATAGTCTAAAATGTGCTTCACATTTAGAATCAGATGGGAGAAAGAACACTCTTTTCTCTGCGTGTCTCTGTCTTTTTTTATGCTGATCAGTCCATCATTTATCCATAAACTTTCTAACACAGTGATTTGGTGCTCTATTAGAAATAGTAACCCTGTAAGCATGAAACTGTACCTGGGCCTTTTTCATACAGGCTCATGCACTCATATATATCTGTGTGTCAATATATACTAGCTGACATAACAAATATTTTTGTTTTTAGAAATAAGAGGATTTTCCTTGGGGACTGTAAGTAGATTCAGAGGATATTCTCAGGTATCCGACTGTATTTCACTGTGATATTCATATTGTCAATAGTGGGACCTTTCTGTGGAAAATGGGGCTTTTCCTGTAAACATAATAATATTTCTGGATGGTGAAATATACAGTAAATGTTAAACAAGAAAAGAACTAAATTACAGACTATTCCCTGGTCAGCAAAACTTGCCCATTATTTTTCAGTTTGCTGAATCTGTAGTTTTTACCATTTTTTTAAAACTGTGACTTTTCAGATTCATGAGGGTAGCATAGGTAATCTTCATATTTATAAGGACACACTGTCAACTTGTTTTTCATAATTTATAAACTCTTTTTTTTATTATTATTCCTTTTCCCTGTTGGAAGCCTGAAACTGGCATGTTTCCTTAATAGAGCTGGGAAGAAATTCTGCATTTTTGCTCAGGGAGATGAGTTCTCAGAAATAAGCAATCTGTGCTTCATGCAAAGGAGAAGTATCCGAGTTGGCTGAGTAGGGCGGGAATTAGTGCTGTGGGGTCTGTTTTGCAAGTGTGTGCATGCTTTAGATTTTCAAGTTGCAACTTGCATTTTGGCTCGGTGAGGGATTTGTCAATACATTACAGCTTTGTGTGTCTTTGTTGATGTGAGCTGGATGAATGTTCATTACCTTGTTAGGCTGGACCCTTGCCTTTAACCATCCCAACCGACCTCTTCTCCCCATTGCTTTCTTCACAGCATCTCTCACATTCCCATCTCCTGCTGCGTGCTCCTGGCACGGTGCGAACAGATTTTTTTTCTTCTGCCCCTGCATTGATGGACTGGCAAGGACACGCATCCCTTATTCCAAGGTGAAATGAAAGTGGCTTGATAGCCATTTCCTCTTTCCCTTTGGAATTTCACTGAATTACTTTTCCACGGGGTTTATAAAAGTAAATATTTCAGGCATTTAGGTTAACCTTGCTCCTGGCTGTTGTAAGCGGGTAGAAACATTTCTGTGTTCTCAGAATTGATCCCAGAATTTGCAAGAGGCCAAGTGTGCTTTCAGAAATAATTCACGGTGTTGATGCTGGTTTATAAAACACTGTGAAATTTAGTGACTGGGTATTTTAAATGCCATCTCTGGGCATGCTAGTCACTATTATGGCAGATAAAATCTGTTTGGAATTACTTTTAATGGCTGTTTGAATTTAAAAAGCTGGTAAGGATTGATTCAAATTGAAGGTCATGAACTCCTTTACCCATTTCCCCTTATTGGCTCAACAAGGGTCCTATTTCATGATCTGTTGGCCATGATGCAACTCATCTGTTTAGTTGAGAAGGTGCTGATATGAGCAATTAAGCTAAAATGGCATTGGGGAAGAACCTGTTAATATCTGGTAATGTATCACTGGTTCTGTCCGTCCATCTGCCAGTCTCTCCCCCATAAGTTTCCAACTTGCTGGTTAGTTTCAGCAAAATTTGGCACAGGACTGGAGATATTTATTACCATTATGATGCTAAATGTTTTTGGAGAACTTACAGCTGGTGGAGGGGAGAGTTCTCATGCTGGAAGAAAGGACAGCTCAGATGGTGCAGACGTACAGATTGGACTGTTTAGAGGTGGATTATTGTGTCACGGTGATTTAGACAAAGCGTAGGACGTGCTTGAAGAAACTTGGAATCATTAGTGCCACTGCTCACAGAACATCTTTTTATTTCTCTCTTGCAAAACTTTTACCACTGAAGAGGGCCTGGACCACTTATGGGCCACTTAAGTCCTTTTACAGGGTTGGATTTCCTTCAGTAATATCCCAAGGAAATAATATGGCTGTGAAGTCTGGCGCTGTTGATATTCCTTTAGGATGCCCTGCCCTGGGAGTGTCTGTGACACCTGTCTGTGAAACACTTTAGAAAAAAAGGTCTGTGTGAGAGGTAATCTAAACTTTTTTTTTTTTTTTGCTTGATATGCTTAGACTCCATCCTGAACTCTCTTGCAGGATTACAGCAGATCCTGACCCTGTTGACCTGGTATCAACCCTTTTCTGTAAGCTGGGCACAGCAGAGGAGGAGGAGGACAGATACTGCGAGTGGCTTAGGGGCTTAGATGCAGTAGGCTCTGAGCATCAGCACCAGTTGAAAGGATCAAAGGGGGTCTGTGGCTCTCTAACCATGCTAATAAATGGAAGAAGTGGTATTTGGTCTTCATTATGGACTTTAGGAAAGAAAAAGAGAGAAGTCAAGTGTTTTGTCCTGTGGTAAAGCACTGAGCAAAAGCTGGTGAAAGTAACAGAGCCATCTCCATTAGGTTTTCAGCAGCGTTTCAAGAGGATGCAGCCACTTATGAAGTCACGCTTAGGCAGCACTTTCTTAAAAGTTAAATGTCTGATAAATGCTGATACAGCCTGCTCTGAATTCCTAATATCCTTCTAGACACAGCAGGGCCTTGCAAAGTTTTCCAGTGCTCATGGCATGGAAGATCCTTTTAGTAAAGGACTCCCTGGGTTTCTCCTGTACCATCTGCTTTGGATGCGGGCTTGAGCCCAGCAGAGCTAATTCTGTCTCTCACCAGCTCAGGCATCACCCCACACCTTCTATTTCAGTATCTCTGGGTTGCTACAGAGGTAAATAGGAGGCCAAGGACCAGGACTCATATTGGCAGCAACCTGGGGCCAGAACACTGATGGGCAGAGGGAGCAACGAGCATTTTGGGGGCATTTCTGCATTAGATGCTTTATTAGCTTTCAAAAAGGGGAATGTAAAGCTCTCTTCTGAATCCTGAACAATCCTTCCTAATCTCTGACCCTCGCTTTAACTCATTTGGGTACTGCTTAAATTTGAAAGAAAATCACTGGTCATAGGAGGCTTTACCTGAGACATGGGGACATGTTCTGACAGTGGGTTCACCCCCTTATTGCCCACTTGTACTTGTACATGTATGCACGGTATGTACACCTCCACCTGCCTACGTGCTATGTACAAATATGTGTGTCCAGGCCATAAAGACTGCCGTGCAGTAATTCCAGTTCTTATTTATTTAACCATGCTTTTATACTGGCAGTGCGCATGAATTTGGAATTTGTGTAAATATATGTTTATGCACGCCCGAGGATGATCAGGTTTTAACTAAACAAACAAAAAAATCGTGGAAAATATAACTTTCTTTGGAAATACCTGGTTTTCCTTGAAAACTGAGATTCTTTTTTACATTTGCTTTATGTGTTTTCCTGTGAATCTTGCTAAGGGAAGGTACAAGGTGTTGGAGAGAGGAAAATCTGATCATTGACTTTAATTTAGAAATATTTTCTTCCTCTAGGTGTCCAAGGAATGTGACTTCATACATGCAAGTGTCTGTCATGACTCTGTGTTTGTGAGTGCTGCTGGATGTGCTCATGCTCTGGTGTGCATATGTTTGTTTTAAACTACAATAGTGGTATGGACCAAAACTGCTAATGGCATGATTTTTATCGTGGTTTCACTACAGAACACGACGGCATGTATGATCATTGGGCATTCAAACACTGAAATGTGTAAAGCTATTTTTCCATAATTGGTCCCAGGGCAAGGGGTTGATCTCATGTATAAAAGCCTCCAGATATGCTCTTGGTATGGCTTCTAATTAGGGAACCAGGAAAGAACTGAACTTTGGAAACTGTGATGAGTCCATTCCTTTAAAAAAAAAGGAAATAATCACTTTGACCTTGAACTCCAAAAGGCCCTGAAATCAACTGATTTTACTCTTTAAGCTCCTTAACAAGCATGGGGATTAGAGACGAGCTGTGTAGAACGGTTCATATTAGATATAAACGATAATGGACAATAGAAATTCATCTGTGAGCTCAGCACAGGCATCCTGTGCAAATTCCATTTCCCCAAGATATGGTGATACCATGTAACAGCGTTATATACACCACTGATAACAATATGACTTCATCAGTTGGGAAGAGACAGAAGAAAACTCAATAGCAGCAGAGAGATGCAACTTTTGGAAATGTCCAATCCTGTTCTAATCCAAGTCCGTTTAAATAACCACAACCAGGTGTATAAAAGGTCAAACATAATCACCTTTCTACCCTGTGTGGTGAATAAATCATCTGTTTAGCTGTTTATTTCAAGTATGATGAAATTGCCCTCTCTGACAAAGAAATAAAACCTATGAGAGGAATAAACCTACTATAGATTGAAACTGCACATTTCAGTGGCTTTCCATCTGTCAACAGCTAAACAAGGAAGGGATGTTGCTGTCACTCCAAAAAAAACCCAGCTTCTTTGGTGATTTCATTTTGGCAAGTTGTTTTTTCTTCTTTCTTTTTCTCTCTCTTCCAAGAACAGCTGAAAAAAACCTGTGTTGCTCTGAAAAAGGAGATCTCATCTGGAAATGGAAAAGTGCATCACATTTTCAGGAGAAAAGGAAAGAAGTGAGAAAAACACCTGGGTGAGGAGAGGAGCTGATATAACTGAAATAATTGGTGGATTTTCCTTGATAAATGTAACCCACTCAACAGTCGTCATTGCCCCAAGAATATACTAAATTCCTATGCAGATCTTTAAAATAATTTCCCCTATGAAAATCATACCTGCTGGAAAAAGTTATCATGTCCTTTAAAAGGCACCTCTTAATCTCATTGTTGATATAGAAGGGTGAATGATGTGGTTAGACAGGCTACTGCCTGCCATGAGAACTAGTAAGAAATGATGTCGCACAATTCTTTCCCTCATCTGTTCCTCAAAATTTGTTATTTTATTTCACTTTTCCCCATTTCAGTCTGTGTGGCCTGGCAGACCTACTGGAACCAAGCCTGCAATAATATTGTCTCAGTGAGCTGATAGGTGTGAGGGCACCTGCAGGCAGATAAAATGTGTTTCTGTTTGTATCTGAATTTGCTACGGAGAACTCCAAATTGTCATGATTTCAGGACAATCTGCAATTTTCCCCTGAATGACTTGGAAAGCGGGGAAGCAAAATTAAAAAGAAAATCAACTCCATGCTTTTTCATTAGCTCTGGCAGCTTCCCCTAGAAACACACCCATACTCAGCAGTATCATTCTTTATTTAGCTCTGAACAGACTGAAGGACCTTAGTGAATTCTTTCTCCCTCCTCCTTTGCAGATAATAGCAATGATGCTGCCACATATTTTGCAAAGTGCTCTTTTCTGGAGCTGAGATTGAGTTACATCCAATGTGATAGACCCCACTGGCAGCCGCGTGTTCTTAGCGGAGACATTCCATTACCATGCCAAGTTATTTTTAATTCTATCTGGTTTTTTTAAATTTTTTTTTTTTTAAACCGATGCATAAAAGAAAGCTATTGAGTTGCTCAGTCAATGTTAGTTTATTATTGCTTACCCAAGTGTTTAATAAACCTATCCCAACCCTGGACGTAGCTTTAAATACTTCATTGACTGTAACAAAGCAGATTTTTCCTATCAGACCAAAGTGGCTCTATAAACTATAATTAAGCACTAATTATGAGCTCTACTGGTCAGATAACAGAAGGCAAGGTCCATTGTGCTACTGGCAGAACCGGCAATTAAAGGAGATTATTGTTGTCAGAAACGGAATAAAACAAACAAAGGAAAAATTTGAGAGGAGGGGAAAATTTGCAATTGACCTGAGTAAACTTTATCTTGTTTGTGGCTTTGGGAGACTATGACATCACGAATGTGAAGAACCCAATATATGATGACATAGAACAGATGTAATAAGTTCTTCTGGAAAATCCACATTTTTTTGGATAACAGGTTGTACAGTCAGGTTCTGCTTGGCTTCACTCTCCTGCATTGAAAGCCAATCCCTTACAGGCCAAACCAGAAGTTGTATGTTTAGAACGAAAATATTTTCAAGGAAATATTGTCTCGGTACTTTTTTAAGCTTGTTCTTATAAAGCATTCAAAGCCAGAGAGTGCCACATTGCTCATGGGCTTAAGAAGTAGAAAATGGAATTGAAGTTGAATGAAGACTGGATTGACTCCCCGGGAAGGGGGGAAAAGACCCTCTACAACAGGTGAAAAGGAAGTGCGGTTTTATGAATTTGTTCCATTTTAACGTGACCGGCTTCTTTTCGCTTACTCCATTTTTACACTGGCTTAACTTGATTGGCTCCAGTGGAGTTTTCAATTATGCCAGATCCCACTGAAGTGTTATTAGCAGCCTTCTTGGAATTTCTCTTGAAAGTCTGAAAGTGTTTCTGAGTTAACAATATACTCTTCCCCTTTCCCCCTTTGAAATAAAATGTTAACTCTGCAGAAAACCTTGATGTCCTGTTGAAACAGAATGCTCAAACACCAAAATGATTTGACTTTTCACATACAAATTTTAAATTTCCATGGAAAATAGAGTTTCCAGTTACCTCTAGTGATTGGTATGCTAGTCACAGTTTCATGTATTCCTAGACCTGATACAGACATTCAAGGGAGCCAAAAGTCCTTTATACACACACACACAAGCACATTACAGCTTCCTGGAACACTGTTTAGGCTTTCAGGTGATGGCTGGGAATGTGGCCAATATCAGAAGGTAAAGGGCAAAAGAAAGCCATGAAAATGGAAATGACAATATTTCTTAGGAGCAGGCAGGTGCCTTTGCCCCTGACTCATGGTTGTGCCTAAAACTCACAGCACTGCTCTCTCCTCTCTGATTTTCTTTTTCTTTTTGAAAGCAATTTGCATCTTTGGAAAAAAAAAAAAAGGATTAATAAATTTCAAATGTTCCCGGTGCTTCTGTGCCAACTGGCACTGGAGGGGGCCTGTAACCTTGCCCAACTGCACTATATATAATTATTAATTAGAAAGCAACCTGGGAAGCAATGATCCTCTCCCCCAGCACAAACCAGAGGAACCTTACTGAATTCACCGTAGGAAAGAAAATTGGTTTTCCTAGGTCACAACTGGGAGCAAACTTTATTTTGCTTTGACTAGTGGTTCGCTATCCAGAGTGGAATTATGGGAATTAATTGGAATAACTTGGGTGCTCATTTTATAAATCAGCTGGCAGAACTCCTGCCGTAATTAATGGGTCCGACTGGCAGTTTTCCACAAACACACACCCATTTCCCAGTGATTTCCACTGTGAATACATGCATTTTGGAGGAGCTCAACTTGCAAAGGGACATATTTAAGAGTTTATAACTGTCCCAGTGACAGCAAGTTCTAATTTAAAACTCCTGTGTAATACTTGTTAGGAAGTTTTAATATCAAAAGGGCAGCCAAGGTCTTCCATGAGAAATTTCTAGACAGTGAAAGAAACTAATCCTTTTTAGTGATGTTTGGCTTCTTCTCTGCAGTAGCTGATCTCTGATTTCATATTTTATATCCATGGTTTGTTAATGAAATTTTCTCCTTTAAAGAGTAACCAGGCGGATAGGAAAAAAAATAGCTGATACTTTGCAGTAAACGTTTGAAGTGAAATTCAAGTAGCAGCCTGAGGCTCACAGTATGTAAAACCAACTACCAAAGTTTTAGGGAGGTGGTTAATCTATTTTTCCTTCTCAGGGGACCTCTGCTATATTAAATTCTTTGGTTGAAGAGAAGCAGGCAGGTTGGCATTAGAACTGACTTAGCAATTTGCATCATTTGAAAAGGGATTAGTAAATTTAACATGCTCTTGGTGTCCCTCTGCCAGCTGGCACTGACAGGGGTCTGTTACATCACCCATCTTCGCCACCACATGCCACGGGGCTACCTGAAAGGTGTCATGAGCCCTACTTCCAAGAGAACAGGAAATTAGGCAGCAGGAAAATGTTAATGTCCACACGTGGTGGCATCACTGCTGTTTATGGTGCACGCAGGGAAGACAGGTTTGCTCCGAGCTCATCCCGGGATGTGTTGTTCAGGCTCTTCTTAACTGGCACTTGGGTTTAATAGCACTTTGAAATGCCCTCATATGTGTGAGGCCACATCCCATGCCTCACCGTAGCTCCAGAGTGGAAGTGTGAGCTGGATCTCACTGGACACTCAGAGCCACAAAGGTGGGTTTCCCCTCTGAATTTTATCCTGATCAAAGTTAGTCTTCCAGTTCAGTCATTAGAAGTTTTGGGGTCTCCCTCTGTAGACTGTGGAGAAGAAAAAGCCATTTGAATGGACAATTAACTACATCTGTCTGTGGTAGGACTCATTTACCTCCAGTTCTCCAGTGACTGTGGAACCAGACTGCAAAAACGCAGCTTCTGGTAACTTTTTGCTTTTATTAAAAGTCCACCTGTTTGCTTTCCTTTTAATGCTTTTGCAATATTTGAAACCCTACAAAACTCTGTAGGTACTTCTGTTGGAATAAATATGGTGGGCCAAATCCAGGCCGTATTGCTCACACCAGATTTCATATATGAGCTGGGACTGTGGTAATGTGTGCACAGTAAATGAGGATAGGATGACAAATAATTGGAGCAAATATTTTTTCCTGCCCCTACCCCAAGTTTCCCTGCTGGATTTGACCAGGCTGGTGCTGTTGGAGGTGTGTGAGAGAGGCAGCAGATGTAAGGAAAGCACTTTGTGCAAGTTAGTCACAAAAGACCTCTGCCTTCCTTTCTGAAGTAAAAACCTGTGTAAAGGATACAATGGGAAACCAACATGTGTCAGTGCCACAGAAGAAGGGAGTGGCCAGAACTCCACAGTGATCAAACCGTGTATTTGTATGTATTCAAACTACAAATATCTATCACTAGAACATGCATATGACATGTGTGCACATGTGTAGAGAGGGAAGTAACAGCTTCCTTTCCTCTCTATACCTGCCTACTCTCTCTGAACTGAGGGAGAAGAAAAGAAAGATTCAAATTAAACACCCCAAATTACTTGAAAGTATCCTGAGTTATTAGGAAGGCAAAGCAGCAGCCCAGCGGGGAGTGGAAAATATAATAATGACAAGTTTTGTGCCTAAAGGGAAGGCAGGAATGAAATCAGAAAGATCCAGTGGGGTCAGGTGAGTAAAGAGTCAGCCAAGCACAGGAGTGAGAGATACCCGGAGGCAGTGCAGTGTGCTGGCAAGGAGCCACACTGCTGGGGAGAGAGGAGCGCGTGTGAGAGAGAGACAGAGGGGAGGGAGAGACGGAGGAATAACACACCTTTGTGGGCACTTGTGCACCTCTGGCAGTACCAGCCTCTGTTTCCTTAGCAGTGGATGTGGATGTAGGAGGAGGCTCCCAGCTGCAGAGCCCCAAGAAGGCAGGAGCCCAAGGTTCCGTGTTTGCCCCTCCACCAGGTCCCTACCCCAGACACCTGGGCGGGAGCGGACAGCAGGATGCAAGCACTGGAATACTGAAAATACCCAAACCCTGTGATCTGTGGGAAGCTGGAGTGAGCTTGGCTGGGGAACAGGCTCTGATGCCGACTGTGGCGATGTCGTTTCCATCAGCCCGTGAAAGACAACTTCAAAAACAAGGTTTATATTTGCCACTGGCTGTTTAATAGGGGATTAGTTAAAGGGTATAAACTGGCAGTAGGTTGAGATGGATGTGACCACAGGGACAAAGGCTTAACATGATGTGCTTGAAAATGACATTTGCCTGTTGCCAAGCAGATGTGGCCCACTTGTACCTGTTGCTTTGGGGTCATGGGCAAGGAGCACAGAGCGGGGGGGACCCTGGTGAGCCCATGGCTGGTCACATTCCCACCGCACCCACTGAGCTGTGAATCAACTGTGTGGAGATAAGGTTTTTTTGAGGAGTACTACTAGCAGAAGACAGATCAGCATTTCTAGGTTTCCAGAGGTGCATACACAACTCCAAAAGTCTCCTAACTTGGCAGCGTGTGTGGAGACACAGACACTTGGACTGTAAAAACCTGACTGCTTTCCTACCCTGACGCTGTCAGTTTATTCCCTGCTCTCTCCTGACATTTTCCTCACTCCTCCAGCACCAGCTTTTGAGAACCTCAGCTTTGGAAGATGTTGCTGTGTCTGTTGCTCCTTATGTCAATCTGTCCCTGATGAGCTGGGAATTGCACAAAGGGAATAAGAGAACTCTTCAGCCCTTTTCTAAAGCTCTGGCTCGTGGGGGAGTGACTGCCCTCACTTTTAGCCAAGTGATTTTTCTTTTTGGCAGGCAGCAGGACTGCCACTCAAGAAGAATGAGCCAGGGCTGCCCAGGCAGTGCAAGTACTTGCTGAAGGCATCTTTAGCCAGTCAGCCAAGCTGGACCTGCTTGA
The DNA here is from genome assembly GCA_013398855.1 of Mohoua ochrocephala. Lineage (NCBI taxonomy): Eukaryota > Metazoa > Chordata > Aves > Passeriformes > Acanthizidae > Mohoua > Mohoua ochrocephala. Next base: position 26,344 of record VZTA01018970.1, read on the forward strand.
AAAAGAGGGCAGGAAAGTAGGACTGGGCGGGATTCACTGGTTTAAGGGGGTGGCCTCGCTGCCTTGGATGCTGTTGTAGGCACAAGCAAAGCTACTTCTTGGCCTTGATAGCATCTGGTGTCTCTGATCACAGCTAGCTACAGGATCTGCAGAGCAGGTTGATTGAAGGCCTTAGGACATGTCAAGGGGAACAAGCACAGGACAGAGTGCCAGCTCGCTGGGCAAGCTGCAGGAAGCCTGCCTTTATCAGGATGCTGCAGGCAGGAAATGATTTGAAGTACACTGCCTTCTCTTGTAAAGTGATTGAGGGAAGGGAAGAGAGCAAGAACAGGAGCAGCTGGGGCTGTATTTCAAAGTTGGTTTCCATCTTCTTTCTCGCATTACTGCTCTTTCTTTCCCCACCAAAAAAACCCCACCCCAAAATCAAAATAAAACAAAACCCCAAACAAGCAAAAGAATCCCTTCCCCCTTCTGCTCCAAAGCCCCCTGCGTGTTTTTGCTTCCTCTCCCTCCTCTTTCCTTTTTTTAAGGATAAGTGCCCTAGACTGGTGGTATCACAGGTACGAGGAGAGAGTTGATTTGAATCCAACCACAGGTCCCTTGCCGATTCTTACAGGCTGCTTAGGGCTGATTGTGGAGTGAATTGCAGCTGTTTAAGGGATCCTGTGAATGTCAGAGTGGTGGAGTAGGGACCCTAAGGTGACTGAAGATCAAAACAAGATGGCCAGAGCACTAGGAAGGAAAGCCCTGAAGGAAGGTGGTGTGGAGTCTGGAGGAGACAGCCAGAATTCCCTTCCATGGCATCACTCCCAGCCAGGGCGAATGACCCTGTACTCCCTACCTGCAAAATGCAGCTGCCTCATAGGAGACAGGAGGAACCCAAACGCTTGCAGAAGTGGTGATTATGGCATTTACACTTGCAAAGCTGTGCCCTTATGGCTGCCCAGAAGAACTAGGTGAAAAGTTGGCTTGGTTTGGTTCAACGGCAGACATGCACTCCATGCCAGAGATGATAAACCCTCAGCCTTCTTCACTGCACTCTTCCAGCTTCTCTTCTGCTTGTCTTCCTTCTGTAATAGTGTGAGACGTTTTTTTTTGGCTGTCCTTTTCCCCCTTGGAGATCAAACGCAGGCCCTGCTGCTGAGTTCCTGAATTTATGACAAGGACCAACTTCTTCTAGCCTCAGTTTCCATTAACAACCAGCTCACGGGAGCTGCATTCAGACCATTTGGGTTTTTTTTGGCACCAGCTATTTTATGAATGAGAAACACAGCAAAGGGCAAACAATCAGAAAACTGGTTTCGCTGTTCTCTACCTGGTGAGAGGTCTTTATAGCCCTTAGGTCTGGTATATAAACTTACAAACTCTACGCTTGTAAGTGTTGTGTAAAAAGCTGTTATTGCCCTTAAAACTAGTCATTGGAGTTGAAAGATAAATATTGTTCCATATCTTATTGAATAAAATATATTATATCACAGGTGATGGAGACAGATTGTCTCAATAAATTCTGATACTGTATTCGGTGGAAAAGTGGCAATAAAAATGCTGATGACTTGACACAGGGAGAATATTGAATGTCATTAACATGTTATTTCCTCTGTTCTGATATCACTGTCATGTTCTTCCCACTGCTCTAATCTCTATCAGTTGTGGGCTTTTTTTTTTTTTTTTTTTTTTTTTTTTTTTTTTTATGAGAAAAAAT
>VZTA01018970.1:28069-71730 GCA_013398855.1 Mohoua ochrocephala
TTTGCTTTGCTTGTTTGAATGAGAAAAATGGCATTTTTTTCAGCCCTTTAAATTAACCACTACTTGAGAAATGCTTAGAGATAGGAGGTGACATCCTCAAATATAGAAATTAAAACACGGTTTGATATTTAACCGTATGCTAAGTATGGGCTGAAGAGGAATCCTTAAGACTGTCACTATCATCTGATAGTTGATTATGACAGTTGTGGCCATCTGCACAGTGATAAGAGCAGTATCTTGCTTTTATAAAATGCCTGGAAAGCACTTAATGAAGGTAGTTGTGGCTGTTCTTTTGCAGAAGGGGAAACTGAGGGATGGGGAAGTTAAGTGAGTCACATGAGGTCATTTCCTAGTCCAGTGGCAGAGCCAGGTTCCTGTGATGTGTCTAAGCTTTATCCTACATTTGCTGTGAAACTTGATTAGCTGCACACTGAAGCCACTTTTCCCAACCCGTGCTAAACTGTACCTGCTGGAGCCAGAGCCCAGCAAGTTTCCAGTTGTTCTTACCACAGATGCTTCTGGTTTTATTTCCTGCTCCTGTGTAGATGTGGATCGTCTCTCTCACTGTATATAGCCCACTATGAGGGCTGCAGAGCTGAGAATGTATTTGTGTACAGTTATGAAATGAGCCATCTAGGGAAAATAACAGTAATCCCTGTCTTCATCCCCTTTTCCCAAACCAGAATAAACCCAGGGCTTTTCAGAAAGCCTGAATCTGCCCAGGCATTCCCATTCTGTCACTCTGTGCCAGAAAGCCTGTTGTGATAGCCCTCTGGGCAACTCAGATCAGCTTGTACCAAAGAGCATTTGGATCACGTGGGTTGTTTGGCATCCTCATGAGAGAATATGCTGCTGGTCTTGAATGATAGCAATTAAAGGTGCAAAGAAGTCATCTGTCTATTTGTTAGGGCCAGTATCTAGTCTGGTCTCCTACTGTAATCTTGTGCTTTATCCACAACTAATTCTAAATGACTCCAGGAATAGCCACCACTTCCATTACAGGACCATTTCATGCACTGTTATAGTTTATTGTCAGATGGTTTTCAGCAATTAAATTCTAAATTGATTTCACAGTTGCACACGCTGTTTCTGTTATTTATTTTGGTCCTCACCTGTCTGAGGAAACGGGGTGCCTCCGCCTCTCCATAAGTAGATGCTGCTGTAGAGCTAAACAGAATATTTTAAGTGCCTGCAAAAATAGACTTTTACATAGAAATAGTGTGCAAGGCGGATAGAACAGAGTTTAATTCTCACAAAGCCTCAGCCACAGTACTGATGGATTTTTAAAAGGGAATAATATTGTAGCTCTTTTGCTAAGTGTCACAGCGCCTACATTTTTCTATTTGTTCTGGTGTCCTGTAGGAAGGCGTGTTATTTCTCAACATAGAACAGAAGATGGAATTAGCTACCTGGCATGGCTGCATTACTGCTCTGCTATTCACTTCCTGACTTCAGCTCAAGTGCCTACAGGCCCTATCCTGCTAAGTTAATGGGATCCTTTCTGATAAGGCAGATATGGGGCCAATAAACCATAACAACTTTATGCCTCGATTTACCCAGGTGTAAAATGGGAATAAAATTCCTCATGTTTTGTAAGGCACTATTGAAAAAGCAAGAGGAGCTGGCTGTAGAGTTAAAGCTACGGAGTAAAATACTATTAGTACTTTAACCCTCATGTCTCACCTCGTTCGAACAGGCACTCTCTGAGTACAAATCAGAACCCTAATAAAGTTCTCCTGCACTCAGTGCCTCCTCTCTTGCCTAGTGTGCATGCTAGGGTATTCAAAAACCTTTTTTTCTTCCATTTTTAGGTTGGTTTTTTTTTAACGTGTGCCGTGATTTTTTGGAAATCATTCCGGTTTTAGTGAGAGCATATGTACTTTTTCCAGTAGAAAGTGTTCTCCAGGCCAAGATCAGCTTCAGAGCAGTTACTTTAGTGACAGGAAAAAAAGAGGTATTGGCACCAACTTGGCACAACGTCATTATTATCATGCAAGCAGTTCCCCTTTATTATCAACATATAAAGAGAACAATTAAATTTTGCAAGGCAGGACTTCTAATCTCCAGGATCAGATTCTTCACGGCAAGGAGGGGGTGTAAAAGTTTCTCTCTTGCTCTGTCTCTTCATGGCGCATGGTCCCAGCTGTATGACTCTGTTCATGAATATGCATGAAATCAGATATGACATTCCCCTGCTCCCATTAATAATCTTGTCATCTGACTTGTGCAGCATTAAGCTTCAGCCCGTGGCTCCTCGTAGCGAAAGCAGCCTGGAGGAAAGGGAGGGAGGGGAGGAGAAAAAAAAAAAGGGCATGCCTTTTTTTATTGGGATTAAGTGCTTGAAAATTTTGGCAGGGGGTTGCCAGGAGAGTAAGGGGAGGGAGAGAAAGAGAGAGGGACGCACACAGGGACAGAGAGACGAGAAATCCTCCATGAATGCGTTGGCTTGTTAGAAGCCCAAAGCGGTGGGTGTAATGGTATGCGAGCTGACCTTGAATATAGCCACTGTGGGTTGCCCCAGCTTTTTTGTAAAAGAAGCATTTGCAGCAGAGGTTTGGATTTCAGGCTTTGCAGTCATCAATCATCTCAGCCTATTCTCCTCTTTGACAGCTCTGTACAAGGCTTGACATTTGACACCCAAGACCCCAGGACTTACACAGAGGCACAAGCTGAGGCCCTGGGGAGGAGATAGGCAGCAGGGGGAGAAAAAAAAAATCACAACAGGAGAAATGTTTTTCTTTTTGTTTTTAATTTTATTTTAAAAGAAGCTACAAAACAAATTATAAGTGTAATAGGAATTGATTTAACAGAAGAACATTGCACTGAGTTCTGTTCCCTGCATTGTGCAGCTCATGCGGACAAGGCTGACCCGAAGAGGTGGGAGAGGAAAGGCAGGCTGAGAGGGATTTAGGGGAAGCAGGATGAGGTTCTTACCCTTTTTCTACACACCCTGGTGTTGCCAACCTACCAAAGTTTTATTCCATTTTAATGAAGTTAACCTGGGCTTGATATGTCCCAGTTCAAGCCAATCAGACCGATGAGTTCCCTGAGACACATGGACCTGTTGGAAGCCAGGATGGACCTCAGCCAGGTTGCCTAGACTAAATTTCAGCAAAGCTAGTTGTGAAATTGAGTATTTGGGTTGCAATTCTAGGGGCACTGGGAGTCTAAGGGGTCTGGAAAAAAAAGCAGACAAATATTTTGGGATAAAACTCTTTGTCCAAGTCAATGCTTACTTGAGCTGGCATGTTTTGACAGTTAGAGTCTTATTAAGATAGTTTTTAATGTCTTTTATAATACAAACATAGCAGCAGTCATTCTTAACCTGACTTCTTTTGTGAGGCCACCCTTTGTTCTTACATCCTTCCCCATCCACACAGTCTCCTGTCCCTCACACCCACTTCTGGTTAGGAGCAAGACAAGTTTGATATAGCCAACCTTTATGTACTGTCAAACTAGATATGAAACCAATTTCTTGTGAAAGCCATCCATGGTTCCCTGCTACCTCCTTAGTCATAAAAAGGAAGGGAATTGGGGATTCGTAGAAGGATTCTGTTGCAGATGACTTTTGGCACAAGGACATTTGACACAAAGAGGAGGGGCAATCAAATATGCGAGTGTAAATGGACAGGAAAGAACACAGGAAAGTATTTCTCCTCAACGTTTAACTCGGCAGCGGCACACGGCATATTTAAATTGATCTAGAAACAGGTGACAAGGGCTCTCTGCTTTATGCTAACTTTGGATTCAGCCCAGAAGTATGTATCCAGCCTGTGAATTTTGCTGACACAGGTAGTCAGGTTAAATACTCTGGATGATTTTCCAGGAATGTCAGGCTGTCCCTCAAGGACACTTTGGGTCATGGAATGGTTTATTTGAAAAAGTAGCTCTCCGTATTTTCCTCTGTTTGAAAAAACAAGTAATTCTTCAGGAATTCACCGTTTTGATCTGTTGTGCATTTTGTTATCTTTCACTCCGAGTATTTTCCATATGCCAGCTCCGATCCCACCCCCTGGGTCACACAGAGATAAATGAACAGTTTGAGTGCATCATTTCTGAAACAAACCTTCAGAGAAGCACTTCCAGAGTAGTTAGCAAACTTTTGCTTTCCATAAACAAAACTGCTTGCTCCAATGAACCTTCCTGGAAAAGGGTCACAAATGATGTCAAAGTGAATTAGCGGCTTTTTATATGAATGAATGTTTGCAAACAGTGTTCGGCTGTCCTGCTTCAAACTCGTAATTACAGTTGCAGCTCTGCATAGGGAAAACCCAAGCTCACTCTATAGGACACACATTTACTGCCTGCAGGGGTTAGGATGAATATTTTTCCCGAGCTAAGTGCTCTGCGGATTTTGAGGGTTGCCTTCCTCTGAAGTATCAGGGTTTAGCCACTGCTGGAGGCAATGATACCAAACTTGATGGACCAATAGGCTGATTCAATATGGCAATTCCTCTGCTTCTTGTGTTTTTCAGACTGGCTTCTGTGTGCACATGCCCAAGCGATGATTTATCGCCTGCTCTGGGAGACCCTCTTGCGTGGAAACGGTCAGGATCGAGCACGTTGGCTGTGTTTGTGTGTGGATGTGCATCTGTGTCTGCAGAGAGACAGATATCAAGCAGCTGATTACTACTGTTTTCTTTCTCTGCTCTGGATTTAACCCAGCGTGGGACTCTTCTCCTTTACACTCATTCCAACATTTCATTCAATGTTACTTAAATTTCCAGGCTTTTGACTTTTCCGGTTGGTGTTCAGGGTAAAGGAAAGAGTTAGAGGATAAGTATTTGTGCTTTAAATGATTATTCCCCTCGCTAATTTTCAGGTCCAAGGAAAACCCCACTAACACTTTTCCAGGCTCCAAACCTGACACGTGAGTCTCTTATTTTTTCCAGTTCTGCACTCAAAATGAGAAATTTGCAATATTAGAAAGGAAAAGACTTACTTTATTGGGAAATCCTCTGATCCATAAAATAAGAGGATTGCGTTTTATTTTTTTTTTTTTTCTCTTCTGTAAGTTTTGGAATAAGATTTAGCTTAGCTTAGCTGAAAAGACTTGAAAACAGAAGTTTGGAAATGTCATCCTGGGTGCAAATGATTTTTATAAAGCAACGAGTGAGGTACCACTACAACCTGTTGCTATCAATCCATTTTGTGGCAAGGCTTCAAACTCCTCTGTTAGAGAGCTAAAAGCAGAAGCACGTGATGCCCGTGGTAGCACATCTTTTGGCCATGTCAAGATTGTTCTCCAGGTCCTTCCATCCCTCGTTCAATTACAAATAGACACAGTCTTGAGGCTACTTATTAATCCAATATGCTTCTCATCTGAATCCAGTCTCTTCACCTGATTCCTGTATTTTCTGTATGATTATTAGGCTGCTATATTTGTTTATGTAGCCCTTAGCTGGGCTCTTTTTAAAATCTGGAGTTCTGTTAGTAAGTTCAATGTGCAGGTCCCTATCATATACCTGAATATCAATTGGAAAGTCATAAAGAGGAAGAAGCTGTCCTTGTCCATGAAACTATTTCTTGGTTTTATATCCCGGTCATTAGGACCCTGACGGATTTGCTTTGAGTTTTCACATTTGTTTGGAAATCAGAACTCCAGCTGTAGATGTACAGCACACGAAAAAGAATGGAAGAGAAGCAGTCCATGGACTGTAACTTGCATCAGATGCGCCACACAAAAAGAACAGGTGAAAGTAATGTATGCAGTGCAAATAAATTAAGGGAAAGTGAAAAAGACTATTACGGATTGCAGCGTGCCTGGTTCTAAAGAGACTAATTAAAAAATGTTAATAAAAGTAGTAAGAATTGTCTAGTGTTTAAATTCCTTAATTGAGACACAAGAGCTCAGGCAAAACATAAATCAAAGTATAAGTTTGTCCTTCAACAGAATACAATGAGAACCAATATGTTGTTATGTAGTACATCATAAATATCTAGGGATAAACACTGGAGACCAAAAGAAGAAAAGATGGATCATTTTTATTTTACCTCTTCTTTTGTTGCCTTTTTTACTATTTCTGTTATGTTTTGCTGTATAAAAATGATTATTATTCTCCTCATACGACCGCTATCGATGTGAAATTACTGTGTAAGTGAAGAGTACGGGATCCATTTCAGCAGCCAGGCAGCCTTGTTTGAGGTGCTATAGAGACTGGTGAATGAAGAGTCCTCGCACTGGTGATGAGCACGGAAACAAGTATTTGTGAAACCAGATTGACAATTCATCTGCAAACAGACCGATGTGACTTTCCCTCTCATGCCCCCACGAACTGGAACTGCAGCTGCGTTCAGCTTCATTCAAAACATTGCATCCTCTTCCCTCGCGCATGGGTGGGCAGTTCAGGATGCTAAATAGGACATTTTGACTGCTCATATCTGTACCTTGGGGCCTACCAGATCTGAGGGCAGTGGAGTGCCTGCTCATTTAACTTGCACAGCTGCAAAGCTTCCAGCACAAATGCTCCTCGAACGCTCTGCGCGGGGGCTGGATGTGACGGCACATCGCTCGGCTGAAGAGGGAAAATAGAGACAACAAACTCCCGAGCCTTAGTAGAGGGAGCACCCTCCCCAAGCCTATGAGATTAAAGCAATAGATTTTCAAGTAGCCCTTCAGAGTGACTAATTTATATGGATATCAAGGATTCAGTTGGAAAATTAAAAAAAAGTAACTAGGGGAAAATATGGTGCTCTCTAAGTCCCAGTGGTATGCCACATTCATTTTACTAGAGAGTTTATTCTTTAGTACTTTCATGGATTGACATGAGGGAGGAATTCACATGTCAGGACAGATAAAATCTCCCTCCTGCCAAAGGAGTCTATTCAGACATGCATGTTAGTAGGTTGATAACTTATTCTGTATTGCAGAGGACTCAAAGATAGACATTTCTCCTTTTATCTCCATCTCTGCGCTCCCTGCATACTAAAGATACGGGGAAACAGCAAGATACATCTTAACTAGCCCTCTCAGAGAGCATTGACTTCTCCTAGCCTGTGCCAAGAGATGCAAACTTAAAGGAATAAGGTGTCACACAGCCTAATAGAGAACACATTAGCAATGTTTATGCGCATAATTTGAGCCCTGTGTGAATATTGTTTTAAAAAATACAAACCCTGGACTTTGTGGTTAATTTTTTTGGCCAAGAAAAATGCACAGTGTTGCAGTGCTCTTGTTTCATGTTGCTCTGCTAGAGGCATGGGAAATAGGTTGAGAAAGATAGGGGACCGGGACAAGTAAAATGTGTTGAAGAATCCATCTTTGACACGCTTTCCAAATACTAATGAAACCTTCGTGTTTTTCTGGGAGCTAGGCCCATTCTCCTTCTAAAGACTGGGGAATTCAGTCAAACAACTTTACCCCTTGACCAGAGCAGTAGAAGTATGTCTGCTCTTCAAAATGGAATTAAAATTCAGGAATGTTTAGTCTTATGCTTAAGCTGATCATCTCCATTTCATACACTTTTGATTTTTCTGGGGCTATCAAATGGTATGATTTTAGGGAAACTTGTTATTTAAGAGTATTAAATTATGCGAGTGTCACTCCTAAGGAGCCACGTTTAAAAAACAGGGGATAAAGATCCTCCAGAGTGCAGCTCAGAGCATCTCTGAACTGCCCCTTGGTAGAAGAACTTTTCCCTTTCTCCTTCTTCTTCCAGCGGTGGTGCTGGGAGAGCAGCCTCCTTCACCAGGCACTGTGGGGCTTCCTTCCAACTCAGTTCCCAAAAGCAGATTCTTCTTATTTTTTTTCGCAGCTCATATACGTAGATTGAGATTAAAGTGGTTTAGAAAGTGTTTTATATAGATTTGTATACATACCTAAAATATTTGCCTAGATGTATCTTATCTAAACTTCTGCAGGGATCTGAATTTCCCAGGCTCGAGCCACGCTTTGTGTAAATCGGTGTTGTCTCACTGTCTTTGACTAAGCTTGTTTACGTCAGCTCTGGAATTAGTCCCCTGTATTCCAGCCAGCACTTAGCTGCAAGAGTCAAAATAGCAGGGATATGTACTGTTTTCCTGTTATCTCTAGCCTCTCTATAAACAGAAACTATTAGAAATATTGTGAGAAAGCTATCTTGCGAGGTTTGCTCCCCACTCAAGGGTTTTTAGATGGATATCTGACAAGAATGTGCAGTTATACCAATCCTCAAACTTCAGCATAGTTTTCTTTGCCCTAGCAGTAATTCATTTTGATTTGCATACCCCAGCTTTGAGCTCTTGTGGTTTCAGAGATCTTCATGCAACACATTTTTCATTTTTCCTTTTGCCTCACTGTTTTCATATGTTTCCAAGCTACCTGAACGGAGAAATATAGAATAAGAAAAATAAAAACACATTAAAAATCCCCCCCCCCCTCCATTTTTTTCCTCTGGGAAATGCTGTCAATAGTGTAGTCCTTTCTAGAGAATATTTTCATTCTACCTAAGGTCTGACGCAACAGCCTTCATTTTGGAAATAACAAGCTTTTCCCAGACAAGACTTAGTGAAGTAATGACTCAGAGGCACAGACAGACAAGTGGACTGTTTGTTTCACCTCAATTATTTATGTGGTGTTATTCTAACAAGAATATATTATGACATATCTTCCAAGGAGTTCCCCTCTATTTGTGTATCGTTAAAGTGAGAGCGAGCCTGTGAGAGATGACATCTCAGAATGGATAATTATACAGAAAAAGTTATTGAACAGTAATATAGCTGACCAATTTAAATTCAGTCATACATAATATAAATTCTATAGTTGTTTCTTTATTAAAGGTTTCTTTTCCTGTTGCTATTGACCAACAAATTCTTTGATGTGTTAAGAATATTTTAGACAAAGAGATTTCAGCAAGGTGAACTCAAAACTGTGATTTCAGCTTCGAATTGTTCTTTTCTATTGATCTCCCTGTGATTTACAACCATTTCCCATCAGAAAGTTCTTTCCTGTTTTATGTCAACCAAATTTGGGGCACAGCTTCGTCCTTACAGAGAGCACCTGCTTTGTGTCCCTTGTGAAGGGAGATTAGTCTCTGGCTTTGGGAATTTGTTGCCCGTTGGCTCTCCTCACCATAAAACCAACCAAAAAAGTTCTGCGTGTTTCTAGGTAGAATTGCTGGGAGATTTGTAAAATGATTTTGATCTTGGACCTGAGCCTGCCATTAAAGTGCTTGACTTGCCTTGACCACTGTAATTTTAGAAAGCTGACCCTTCTCCCTTGCAATTTACACAGTGTTTTTAGCCTAATGCAGAATTTCCCTCTTCTGCAGCTGGGAAGAGAATATCCATCATTTCCAGATGTGGACATATGATCCAGGAGGCAATTGAAGGGATTTTGGAATCATATGGTTTGGCTTATGGATTTGGATTGGTCAAGAGAGATTTGCCTGAAATCCTTGAGAGAGCGTGGCACCTCTCTGACTCGGGAGGCGTTTTAAAATAAAACCCAAAGTTAAATGCATTTTATAGAGAGGCTTAAAACTTCTAAAATATAAATCTCAAATATTTATATGTGGGCTGCAATGGAACAGAAGTTACGACCTCATATGTGAATGTCTAGGATTTGTTTTTCCCTTCCACCAGCCCACCTGGAATGACTTTAGCTTTCAGCCTTACCTCGGGCTGTACCCAGGTTAGCTCCCGGTGACTTATGACTCCATCAATCTGCACAGATATGTGCTGTACTCCTTCAAGGGAAGTAGTTCGTCTTCTATATGACTGCATCCCCACCTCTTCCAAAGTTCAAAGAAGCCGGGACAATTGCTTATTCGAACGGGCTTCCAGGAAGGGTTGAAGATGCTCTCCCTGCCTCCCCATGTGAATCAGAACTTGCCGGTGAACTTTGCCAGAGACAGAAACTTTCAGCGTAATCCACCCCCTCTTGAGCTAGAAAGACCCGCGATGATGGTGATGAAATATCAGGTGAGATTGCTCGGTGTGTTTTAAGGAGCTTTGAACTGGAAATGGATCAATTTAGAGCTCTTTTCTGAAGTCAGAGTAGCACATTTTTTATGATCCATTTCCCATGAACTAACAACTGTTCCCTATCCAGCAGACAGTTTACTTGTAGCTATTTTGACTTGCATTATTCCACTTAATGAAGATAAACATAAGTCAGACACAGGAAAGCCACAGAATGAGTATGAACGGGAAGGGTTCCAAGTATTCAGCATTTACTAGGCAAAATTGGCCTGTAATTCCTTTTGCTTTTCACTGAGGATAAAAATCCCTGAAAGATAATCATCATCATTGTTTGAACTAATATAGCACTTTTATCCATTGGTCTGAGAACACTTCCCAAAAATTAGCTGGACTGAGAACAGCCTTGAGATTAGATTCATATTATTTAAAATACACATTTTATGGGCAGACAAACTCATGGGTCACCTAGAGGTACCATGACTTCGCTGGAGTCACAGAGTCAGAAGAGTACAGAAGATTTCTGACTGCCATTTCTATGATTTCAGTGACATTGCAAAGGCTGCTTAATGTTGCTTATTCGAGTTGCTTAAATGATTCCCATTACAGTCACTATAGGGATGAATATTTTTTCTGCTTACATGCAGATTTAAAAAAAAAAAATTATTCTTTTTAGTGATTGTATGATTGTTGCTTTTTCTGTATGCTACTGTCTTCAGTCATCAGACAACTTCTTAGGGGGATTTTGTTTCTTTATTGGTAGGTCCATGGATAAAAAAAGTTTTCTAGTCTTCTCCTGCCCATGTTCCACTAATGACAATAAGTAGACAGTGATGTGCATACTGAAATCGTTTGCCCAGGCAGGCTAAATAGATCATGCCCTTCCTTGAGACTTGAATCCATACCCTACAAACAGCACCATGTGGTTAATTTTTAAGCCAACTGATCAAGTGTTTAATAAAGCAGAGGCTGAGGGGATGAGGAGGAGAAATGCCTTCCATAAAAGCCATTGCTCTGGTGGACTGCATCTCTTAACCCTGTGTAGCATGGCAGGAAGAAATCCATGGAATGGAGCTTTGACTCATGACAGGAGTGGGAGAGAAAGGTGTGCATCAACTTGTGGGCCAAATGCATCGAAAATGTTACTTATGTGTTACACTGGGATAGTTACTGGTTTATAGATCCAGTGAGAAAAACACTGATCTGGGGATTATGATCTCCAGGCTTTAGTCCTGATTCTGTCACATGTGGCTGTCTGACCTTGAGCATTTAACTTTCTCCTTCTGTTTTATCCATGCATCTTCAGGCCAAGGTGCCTGCAGAGCATAACCCTGTTGCTCAGGGCATCTCCTCCTGAAAATGTATTTACAGATTCTGCCTCCAAAATTTATACAAACCTTGACCTGAATTGGGACAACTGGGTTCTTTGAATTACAGCAGCACAATGTGGACACAGAACTGGAGTCACTTAGTGGGGCAGGTCTCGGTGTTTTAATTAGGTAGCTCGCAACTACCTCTTGCTTTTTTCACATGTAGTTAGATTTGAAGCAGATGATCAACATTTATTTATGCATGCATTCAAACAAGACAGCATTGTAACTGAGAAAGCTTAAAGTCTTGTGTTTAAAAAAAAAACAAAAAACCAACGCTATTTGGGAAATGAAGTCATCTGCAGAAAAAAATTACCCACACGACAACAAAACTGTCTTCCAACTCCTGTGTTTTTAGATTATAGCATGCCATCTTTAGTATTTATTTCCCTAAGAGCTTGCCTTTTTTTAACAGATGTATACTCCCTTCATTGGTGTTTATTTAAAACCCTGCCAATATATCTGAAATCAGCACATACTGAATGTTGATGCACCACCTTGCCTAATTGACTTAGCTGGAAAATAAACAGTGAAAGGCTATTTCAGCAGCAAACTGGTTGATACAGCTACTCATTCCCTACCTTTATCTGTGTACCACACAAGCAGACAAGCACCTGACATTACACACACAAGGTTGTTGCACGTTTTCTGCAGTCTTTAGGATTTTAGGGACAAAGTTGGTATTGGTGTCACTGTCACCCCTTGAAACAAAAAAATGACCTTTTTCCCTCTGCTGCCCTAAAGGCCGTGATAACATCCAGAAGATGCCATCAGAAGCATGAGAACTTATTAAAAGTTGTTTTAAAAACAATAGGCTCCTGCATATTCACAGTAAAAAAAGGATTATGAGGCTATTCACGCAATGTGAATAATTTGCTGCTAATAATATTGACACTCAATCTGTCTGCAAAATGTCTCTGTTAACAGGAAACAATCACACTGGGAGGTGTTAGGAAGACTTTGCAGTGCAGTAGTAGAATGAAGTAATTAAAAACTGACTGGAAAATGTATTAGAAGTTTGAAAATTTTATTTTTATTTCTTTTTAATGTGAAATATTAGAAAATAAATAATAATAATGTATTATTTGTAGAGAAAAATAGCTTTCCGCTAATATTCCTTTTAAACAAGCATATAAGCTCTTACAAAAGAGACACAACTTCGAATATATTGGTAAAAATAAGGCAGAGACATAAAATAGTCCAACAGGGAAAAAAAAAAAAGGAAATTTTTGATCATGGTGGTACTGATCACTGAACTGGGACATGACAAAATTGGATGAAGTGTTTTAGGAAGAATTGAAAAAGAAAGGCTTTAGCAGAAAGGTATAAAGGACTCCTGCTGAAACTGATATTTCAGTTTCATGTAGGATATGCTCCTTTCACACAAATTTTACTTTGTACATTATCTTTTGTTCAGCTTTTCACCAAATAAAATGGTTATTCATGGGAAAATATTTAGCAGATGAAAATGACCATTTTCAGTGGAGTTGGGTTAGGAACTGATACATCTCTTTGAAGGAATACTTTGGGGGTTTTGCGTTAAAGATTTTCTATCATATATTTCAGAAGTTAATATTTATTTTTGTTAATTTAATAAAAAGGTTGCTCCTCTGAAGCTTTTTTTAAGCCCTTATCCATCATATCAGGGTCTTAAATGGCTACAGATTTTTTCCACTGATATAAAAGTGTCTAAGTGTATTTATGCTATATATGTCCTTTACTAGAATTGGATTTTTATACCATATCATTAAAAAAGAATATAAAAATAATAAAATGACAAAAGATTGATTTTCCATATGTCTTTGGTCAGGAGGAATTTTTAACTTTAAAATAGTAAATCAAAAATAGAACACGGTAAAGAAGAGCCTTTGACTTGATATGAAAGAAGTTGTTTTTTTAGAACTTTTATTTTATTTAAAGGAAAAGTTTCCCGTGTGTTACTGAATATGACCCAGATTTTTTTTCAATAATTTTGTTTTACTTTTGTTTTTATGAACTTTCTTTGATAAAATTTTTCATTATCAAAATAGTCACTAAGTGTACAGAAAATTTAGGTTTTTTGTTTTTTTTTTTTTTAAAAAAGGTTCTCCAATTTGGCATATTCTGTAATTGCTTACTAACCACTTACTCACTGGCACCATTCCTCTTACTATAGTGAATTAGGAGATTTTTAATGGCTGTTCATGGTAGATACTGAGAGAGCATGCTTTGTCAGACAAAATAATATCCATGTCCTAGAGTGTCATTTCTAAGTCATTACCAAGAGTTGGACTTACTGTGTGCATTACGTACATGATAAATAAAAGAACAGAATCAGAGGAAAAGGAAGAATTTTTCACTCTCAATATCAATTTTCTAGGGCTTAGAATTGAGACAGAGCAGAGCCCAGAAAACCTTTCTAATTCTAAGCTAAAAGGCAGCAAACTCTTGGGTTAAGCTGAGAAGAGGAATAGAAAGCTTTGCTGAACAGAATGACACTCCTGAAAAGTTTAAATTTATGTTGATCATCATGTGATGAGCTGAAAAGGCTCAGAGCTGGTGGCTTCAGAGCCACCTCCTCTGAGCTGAATGGCTGTTCTGAAGATATACCTGTGTTTGAAACTTGCTTTGAACGCATGGGCATGTTGCTGCCAGATAGGAGAAAATTGGATCCCATCAGGAAATGACCAGTGCGAGAGAAGGTTATGAGTTTATTAACCTGATGAATAAAAAAGTAAATATTTGGTGTAAAACCTGTCAGAGATTACACTTGTAAAACTTCTAATTCAGCTATTTCCTCTTTGAGCTGTCAAAATATGTCTAGGATAAGTTAATACAACATTACACATTGCAGAAGCTTTTGCTCTAACCTTAAGTTCAATCATTTCTTACAGCAATTTTTTTCCTTCTTCACCAACTTGTCTTATCAACAGCCTACCTTTGTGTCTGCAGGCTGCCTTCTCAACTCTTTATTGCCACAGCTCTAACCTTTGCACTGTGTTTTTCAAAATGTTTCCAAAATGCTTAAAACCAATTCTTAAAACAATAGCAACTTGGTGAGTAATTACCAATGGACCCCAGGAATGAATTTTTCTCATGGACTGGAATCTCACTGGTGTCTCTGCGGCCTGTCTCCTCTTTTTAATAGCATTTCTGGAGAAGCCTAGAGAGGGAATCATGGCTCTGATACAAATTTAAGCTGAAGGAGGCAATGGGTGGAAAAGGAGCAGTCACCTCCCACCTTTGCTACCCTCATGTGAGTCAAATGACAACATTTTGTTATGAAAATTGAAGGTATTGGACAACCTTTGCCTGCAAAATTTTCAGCGTTGAGAAAATAAAAAGCAGCTGGAGAAGATTCTTTTTATTTAAAACCAAGTAGGCCATATTAAAGTCTCTCCCTTTCTCTCACTAACTCTTTGCCCTCTAGACGAAGAAGGATTTATCTCATACATTTCAAAAAAAGTCACCTCTCTGTAACCTACAGTTCATTCAATCAAGGCTTAGCGTAAATAATCAGTATGGAAAACACCAATCGGCTTTGAAGAGCCCCTGGATTTAGGAGGAACTCACTGCTCATGTCTGTGCAGCTCCTCTGGGAAGCAGAGGAAGGAGAATGTGTCTTGATTTACACTGCCCTATTTCTCGGCTCTGCCAGCCTCTCTGCTCTGTCCACTTCACTGCCGTCAGATGCTGGGAGACAAGCATATGGTGTTTACTTCTCTGACTGACATCTCTCTGGTTTTCCTCACTCCTCGAGAGAATCTTTTCTTGCCAAGTCAATTTGCAAGGGCTTGGATGTAGCCATGGCCCTCTGGTCGGGATCCAAGCTATTCCTCATTTTCCCTTGGCAAATGTTAGTAGAGGACAACCTCCCTCCTCCTTACAAAATTAGTGTTTCATGGAGGGAAACTCAAATCCAGAGAACAGCCTGACCCTGAGTGTCCTTTTTGTACCTCATGTGTGTGGGGCTGTACAAAGATGTCGCCCAGAGGCCGTGGCAGCTCCTCGTGCTGGTCCTGGGGGCCGGAGGGGAGCGCAGCAGTCGAGGTCCCAGGTGAGGGGTTGCCAGGAAATCCTCGCCGAGGGGCTGTGGACGGCCACTGGCGCTGCTGCTGCAGCTGATGAAGACTGAAATGAAGAAGAGGTGCCAAGCAAAGGATTTGCATTTGCTGTAGATTGTGAAGCTTAAATGGAGTTTGGTTTGGGAGTGGTTTTAATATCCCAGGGAGTCCTGCTCCCCACTTGGAGACATAAGCTGGACATGTTTTGGGATGAAAATTGAAAAAACAAACACAAAACTCCAGTCTCTTTTAAGATCAGCTTGTGCTTTATTCCTTTTATTTTTTCCTTCTATCTCCTCCCTCCCTCTTTTCCTCCCTCCCTCCCTCCAACGCTTTGATCTGGTGGTAAGGGCATCTTTATCACTCTTATCAGGTCCCCAGTTCTTGGCTGTCCTTTTGAAGTGTGACTTCCTGCACCCAGTGTTCAAGAAAGGATACTGGGCACTGCAGGTTTCCTGTTGCTTTTCCTCTGTATCTGCAAGTTTGCTTCGCTTTCCTTCCTGTTTTTCGGTTTCATTTGTTTGTGCTTCCCTTCAATGATCAAACCTGCCTCTCTCCCTCTGACAGGTTCTCCCTCACTTGTAGATCATTATCACTCATCTATTTTTCTTCTCCAACCTCTCAGTGTGATCATTCCCTTTTCTCCACTGTGCCTCACCCTTTCCCTCCTTTCTTCCTTCCTTCCTTCCTTCTTTCATCTGTTTGTTGAGATTTTTTTCACAACTGATTAGTTTTGACACATATTTTCTGTTCTTTCTAAGATGTTCCTTAGACTTGTTTTAGACCCTTGACTGAACTGGAGAAAAGCCTGAAAATGAACCAGAAATCCTTCGGGATTTTGTCCAAAGAATACTGGAGTTAGAAGCAACACTAATTGACTCAATGGGATTTAGGGTGAACTCCCTGTTCTTTCTGTCAGCAAATCTCCTGAACATTTGCTAGTCTTTCCAGATCTCTGCTGATGGTAGTTTGCAATCTTTGACATGTTATTAGTTTGAAGGAAAATCGTCATAGAAAGTTTTTATTTTTTTCTTATTTTTGCTAAGAAAAAGAAGGCTCTGAAGAGATATTTAGCCTTCGCAATGAGTAAATGTAATTCCATATTTCACTACAGGCTCTAAATCTGTGTTGGGATTTTCCAGATCTATGATGTATGAAATAATTCAGATGGTAAAACATTATTCAGGGGCTTCCCAATTAGTCCCACAATACCTGTTTGGGGGACTGAATAGCGCTGAGGCTGTTTTCTCTGCTTTTAAGCAGGTTTTTGCTTTCCATGGGGAGGTGACGGTTCACTTAAGAAACCCCACAGCCATGAGTTTAGGCTTTCTCATGCACCAGCAGTATGCGAGTGCATCCAGGCACAGGAGGAGCCAGAGAAACTTAATTTCAGCCACAATGCTGATCTTTGGCAAACGAGTGGTTTTACGGTGCTTCATGCAGCTCTGTTATTTATTTATTTATTCTTACAGATCCAGCACAGTGCCTTAATGGGTGAGCTGGGCTATCGCATTAACTCCTCCATCCAGCTGGGCACAGATTTGCATCCTGCTGCCACTGGGCAGGGTAGGATCTGAGTTTGCTTGCTGGGTATGGTGTAGCTCTCATACCCAGCTGAGCTGTAGCTTACCAGGGGATACTTGCCCTCTTGGAGACACAAATGGCAGCTGCTTTAGGCAATAGGAGATGGCCTTGGCATATCCCTGCTCTGTCAGGGAACATACTGTACTTTGCTCTCACCAGATGCTCATGGTGCGTTATCATCCCGTTTTCACTCTAGGAATCGTTGGCTGAAAAAGCACTGGGAAGGCTGAAGGGAAAAGTGAACACACATTTTGTAACATAAGTTTATTGCAGTATTTACAATCTGATCAGAACCAAAATCCTCCTATCCTAAGACGACTTTCTTCCAAACTTTTCTGTGTTATTTCATTGCAATATACAGATGTGCTTAATACCGTGAAAATATCAAGTCTTTGCCTCTCCCTTATCTTTAGAAGGGAAAAAAGTGAGTAATTCTAGAAAGTTTTTTTTTTCCTTTTCATTTAATTATTATTGAACTATAGGAATATAAGTACAAGAATAAGAAGGGAAAATAAAGGGAAATAAGAAAACATGAAAAAATGAAATGGGATCAAAACTTCAAATTTCAACTCAAATGTCTCCCCTCCTTTGATAGTTCACAGAGCCCAACGAGGAGTTGTTCTGTAAGATAACATAATCAGCATGGAGGGAGGCTGAAAGACTGTGGGTTATAAATGGGAAGGTGGATTGCTGCCTCTGCACAGGCTGTTTTCAGGCATCGAGCCTTTTCTGTTGTTGTAGCTGTGTGGCAGCGCAAGACAAAAGGGGACACTGCAGCTTTCGAGCTTTCAGGACTGGGGGCTGAGGAGGAAAGGAGAGAAGAGCATGATTGATGGAGTTCTGGTTGGCTTATAAAGGGCAGCCGGGAGTGCAGGGAAATAATCAGGGAAAAGGGCGTCCCGTACTGGCGCTCTCAGAGGGGAGAAATGAATCCTGCACCTCTGCATTATTAAGTTGTCAGGCGGGCTGATGATGAAAATCTGAAGGTCAGGCATAACAAGAAGCACCTTATGGGGGGATCATGACCTTTCTGGAAGTGCTACACTCATGTTTATCTGCACCTAACCCTTATCCACAATTCTTCATTTGATAAGAACATTGGGAGAAGGGACGGGGAAGGGGGGAAGGGAGAGGGAAGTCCTCATCATATGTATAAGCAGTGTGTGAAATTAGGCTTCCTGTGAAACTGATTGTGGATGCTCAATTCACAGTGAAAGATAATAAACCAAAAGGACACACGAGGGATGCAGGCAGAAATTGTTCACTACAGTGGAACTCAATAAAGGGAACAAGAGCTTTCCTAAATGACAAATTTGGTACAGCGGTGCTAAAATCAGGATTCTCCCTGGCACCACTGCAGCAATTTGCTCTCAGCTCTACCACTTTTTATTTACTTTGGAAGTCCTAATAATGTTAGAGAGTGGCTTTTTCATCTATTTATTTATTTATTTCTCCCCAGCAATGTTTATTCTTTAACTGCTTACTTTAAACCAAAGAGTCAAGGTGAAGGACAATGAAACGTTAGATTCCGATTGATTTTTCCTCTTTAGTTTCCATATCAGAAATGAGTATAAATATAAATATATTCCAGGGTTAGACGCCTGTCCTGTGCGTGCCTTATTGACTGCTTTAATAAATGTCACGACCCCTCCTGCACGTGCGTGCACACACGGGCTCACACATGCTCGCAATCAAAGAGGTGGAGGCATTGCTCGGGCATGAATGCGGTAATGATGGCAGCCACACAGAAAATGTTCCAAACCTAAATCTGCTCTAAGAACGTGCTAATAAGCTTTTTATTTCACCCCAATTTACAGCATCTCGATTGTGCTTTTCGGATCCGCGGAGTATTTAAAGCATGACAAAGTACACTTGTGGAAAAGTGAAGTCAAACAAGACTTCATAATTATTGCAATATATTCACTTTTCCTGCATAATCCTTTATATTAGCTATACAATATATCACCTCTACTGCCACTAGAGGCTAATGCACCTCTATTGAAAGCTGTGTTAAGTAAAATTATGTCCGATCTGGAAAAGTCACATAACCTTCCAAAATATTTAATGACGGTAGGTTCCGATCCTGTAATTTTTGCATACTCAAGTAGCCTCATTAGCCTTGATTTTCTTACATCAATGGACAATAACCTATTAACTTTAATGCATTTACTAATACACATTGATGTGAGATCAGAATCAGTACCTTTGGGACATCTTATTCGAGGATTACCAGAACAGCAGGAAAAGAGATATAATATACAAACTAATGAATACTTTTATTAGATGAATTGTGTGATACTGGAACCCATCAACTGCCTTTAAAATGACTCTTTAATGAACAGGTGACACTGAAAAATACTATATTGTCGATACAGCACATAATGAACCTGCTGTATCACATAAAAATGAAAGAAAGGTTTTCTATTTCTACTGCTTAAGTGAGCCAATTTATCTATTTTTACTCTTCTGCTCTCCCATGTGCTTCCTATTGCTGGGGTTTACAGACCACTTTTCCTATTCTATTAAAAAGCCCAACACCTGGGCTTTGCGCAGTGACTTCCATCCTCAGATCTAGTACTGATCCATGGCGGAGGTTTATACTGCTTATTGATGAGGAAATGAGGGCATGGGAAACGAAGTGAAGTCCAGAGCCACTGAGAAACTAGAGGCAGATCCTAGGTCATCTGGTGTTAAATTGGATGGCTTCCCCATTTCGAACTTTTCTTCTGTGGGTGAAACAGTGTGATTTTAGAAGGGTAGTGCTGAGCTATGGTTTGGGGTTTGATCTAGGCTTTGTGATGGTTTTGGTGGGTGTACAGTCACATGCCCTCAGCAAAAATCCTCCTGGAGCACAGTTTTATCTAGCATGAGCAAGGGCTGCAGAAAACAGGTTGAATCTTAGGTCCATCGCAAATCCCTTTTGACTACCAACATTTGCAGGAGTTTTTGAATCTGAGAGCCCATGGGGGTGTAAAAATATACTTTGAAGGTCATTGTGTGGAGAGATTTGCCTCCAAGCAGCAAAAGCCCATGAACCACTCCAGTTTTTCTACACGACAGCAAATCTCACGTTTCAAGGGGTGTGGGAATTGTTAGCAGATTGGCCTTTCTAAACCATTTGGCTATTCCCAAAACTTTGCCTTCATAAGCAAGCCTCTACATCCACTGTGATGTGATCATCATAGCAAAACAAATTTGTCTCAGCTCATGCGTATTCGCTCAATATTGTACTTGTTTGTTCTGTATAATGAGGGCCTCCCAAAACGCTGCTTGGAAGCAAAAGCCAAGTGTGAGGAACTGTACAGGATTTTCATAACTTTGTCCTTTGTAGAACCACACATAGATTACTTCACCCTTTTCTGTGGTGGAAGCTCCAATTTAAGTCCTTTTCTGCTAATCAACCCTCATTTCTGTGAACTTCAGCATCTGTGAGACTTGTGAGAGATTTTATTATCATTTGAGACTTTTTCCCTCCTCCTCCTGTCATCAAAATTGAAACCGGCTGATAAATGAGACGGGGAAGCATGATCTCATAACATGGTTTGTTAGAAATAGAAGCTAACAGATAATCTGTGTAAAAGCTGGTGGCCAAATCAGATTTTCTTACAGATTTCAGAATTGCATTCTTTTATGTGTTTATACGACACATTCTTGTTATTGCTTACCTTAAAATATCGTGCCAGATATTACTAGAAGTCAGATGCTAGGGGTTTTTTTGCCCTCTTTTTTTTTTCTTTTGTATTACATCTCGATGTTGATATGACTTAGGAAGGGCTTGGCTGTCATGTATCCACACTGGCAGCATCTTATGAAAAAATGTGGAACCAATAAAGCAGAGTAAGACACTGATGTTAGAAAAACCTACAACCAACCCATCCCCGAACACAAAGAGCCTGATTTTATGCAGTGCAGAGGACAAAAGTAATGAAAAAGGAAGGTTACTTAGTAGTTGCTAGTTAGATGTGGTAAGCCTTATGGTAGATCTTAAACCTAATGAGTCTGAGGTAAGGAATAAAGAAGCCTTTTTCTTCACAGCGTCCAAAAGAACGAGTGATGATTTCCAGTTGAACTCCCCTAAAATCAGATCTGGCCAGAACTCAGTGGGCAAATTTGCCTCACATAATGGATTATTTTTAGGCCAAATGCAGCTTTCATTGAAGCCAATGGAAATATTTTCATTGACTTTAACAGATTTCGATTCCAGGATCTCTATCTAGTAAGCTGTATAAAGTTCTGGACCATCAAGGAAAGGGCATTTAAAGGGTTCTTTATAGTGGCTTTGAAACCCTTAAAGGATCACAAAAATCAGCTCCATTTTTTGATCACACCTGAAGTTTTAGAGCCTATTAATCAATAACATGAACTGAAACTCTTTATACTGTCCAAAAAAATGCTGGATGCATTTAAAAATAGCTCCTGAGAAAGGCGTGCCACCAAGCATTTCCACTGTTGTTTTTCAGCTGCACAAAGCAGGACTATATTGCTTCAGTGATGACTATTTTTACTCTTTGTTTACAAAGCCTGCGTTTTAAACTGTGATAATCCCCTAAACTCGATGCGAGCCTCAGAGGGCTGAAAGCTGGCATGGGAGATGCCAACCCAGGTGTGGTGCTCCCTTCAAAGCATGACGGAAGCCATGGCTGAGTTACAGGGTGGCAGATGCACACGCGTTGCTTGGCCAAGTTGCTGCTAAAAATGGCTTTAATATCAAAACATGACAGTTTACAAGCAGCCAGTTAATCCTTCACATGGGCCAAGTGCCTGTTGTGAGCGAGGAGGGGCAAACCCGATGGAGGAGACTTTTATTTTCCCACCCATCTCTGTCACAAAAATAAAGAAAAAATCCTATCTGTTCCTTGTTCCCTATTCTCAGTCTTAAACCTCTTAATCTTCAGCCTTCCTGCTGCTCTTGCCAGTCCATTTCTTATCTCCCATAATGTCTATCCTTGTTGATGGTGTTTCCACCCATGTGGTTGCTTCTAGTTCAACTTTTCAAGGACTCAGAATGTGCTGTTTGTGTTATGCTGCTCATCACAGAGGTGTTTTATACACTGTGGTCTCAGTCTTGGAAACCTGTGGCCTTGATTTTTTTTAATTTTTTTTTTTTTGGTTGTTTTTCCTCAGTCAAAAAACCCTGTATAAACCCATTTAAATTGAAAATACTTTTCCTATTTGTGCATGGGGTCAAGTTCTATACATAGAATACAGGAAACTGAACATCAAAAAGGGCAAGAATATTTAAGGAAAAAATACTGAAGACTGTGTTGTCCTTTGAATTTCCATGACAAATAATATGTACGATTCTCATCTGTAAGGAGGAAGTTTTCTATCGTGGTTTGTGTATTGGATAAATGCATATAAGTGAGGGTGACCACAGGCTGTAAATTAATACGAGGTATGTAGTTGATCTGGTCAGGCATCTGTATGTTGAGTCAACTACCAGCATTTTTCTTCAGGGAGTAACTGTTCACCTTGGAAGATTGTTTGGTTGTTTCCCCAAGGTGTTCTCTTCCAGCATGTGTAATAAGCACAACTCTGGTAAGGAAAACCAACAGGAAGTTTTCCACTGGAGCCAGCTTTCATTTGCGTTACAAGAATCCTGGAAAACACGGTCTGAATGTTGGATTTGCTGGGGACAATTTAAGGCATTTCAGGGAATAGTTTAGGATTTGGCGTGAAAATGGCTTTTGGGCTCTGGGAATCTGAAATTGTTTCAGTGGAAACGTATTTTAGGTTGGAGGCTCCTGGCATAGGGACCAATCCTGAGATTTTGGGAAGGAACACAACAGGCAGCATTAGAACATTATGTTGAACAGGATTCTAATAAAAACGATTGATTTTACATCCATGATGTGGAGCCTTTACCTGGATTTGCCAATCCGTTTGGCTGTGGCATACAGAAATCTTGTGTCATTTTTCTACATAACTATCACTTCCATCGCTCCTTTCCTAAATGGGATACAATATTAACTGTATCTTTTTTCCCTCATGTCACTCCCAAGATAAAAACTACGGCTTCAGTTAGTGGCAGTGCTAGGATTAGAATTTGATGCCGTGTCACACAGAGATTGACATAAATACCAAAGAGAGGAAATCTGGATTACATATAAGCAAATGTAAACAGAGGAAAAACTGCTCCAAAATCGCACTCACTCCTTCAGAGTCCACTGATCAGAAACCTGTCTGACTTTAGCTTCTGTAGCAGAAATGAGCACTGGAATTTTTACAATATCATCTCATGGAAGAAAATCAGTTGCTGGCCATCCTTAGAGGAGTAGAATAGTTTAAACAGTGTTTTCATTATGGTGCTTTTACTGGGCATTATTTTTACTATGGAAAGTCCTTTAGAATTAATGGGAATTGATTTCAGTGGCCTTTGACATATTACTGAAAATAATACGGCAAAATACAACCTTTTCCCTCTTACCGCTACGCAAAGGCTTTAACTGGGAAAGCAGTTTACAATGGTGCCCCCATGTAAGGCTTTATTCAAAAGATTTTACGCTTGATAACATCTGAGCCATAGGAGCTGTATGTGGGGTTTAGCATCTTAGCAGCTGCAATTCTTAATCCTGATTCCGTTGCCTCCATATTGAAAGCTCCATGGTCACAGGACAGCAGCTTTGGCCGCTCTACATTGTCATTCATTCCTGTCCCCCACACGCGTGCCTGACCATATAGGAAAATGAGTTTACAACCGACTACGCCTATGGGACTCCCGGAGGGATACAATGCGAGAGCCTTTACTAGTGGTGGATGGATCCTCAAAAGGTTTGAAAGTTTGGTAAGTACATCCTTAACCAAATTCTTTTGACCTTTATTCAGATTTGTTTTTGGAGAAGGGCAAAGGGTTGGGCCAATTCTTGTTTCACCCAACTGGCTTGTCCATCTGAGGGCTATAATTAATCGCTGAATTGCAGCCATACTTTGTTTTGGAGGCTGGGTCCCAGTCCAGCAGGGCACTAAACTTTAAGCACGTGACTAATTCTTTAAAGTCAAAGGGATTACTCATGTGCTGAAAGTCAGCTGCTTATTGAAGTAGTTTTCTAGATCAGGCCTTGAGGATTTAGGGAACATTTATATTTATTGTAGAGCAGCACCAAGTTCCTTAGTTTCCCTTTGCATCACTTTGGTCCTCCTTGTTGCCTGCCTCCTTGTTTCCTTACAGCAGCAGTGCACAGAGGCAGTGGGTAGAGTTTGGAGCAGGACTTCATCCACTCCCAAAGTGTGGGATTGATAACTTAGGGTTCAGTTTTGTAGACTTTTGAAAAAACAAGTAGATTCCCCATCTAGCCACCTTCACGTTTAGGGAAGTTTCCTGTCTATGTTCTGTGTCATCTTGACACACAAGTAGTTTATGTTGTCATGCATTTATTTCTTGATGAGAAGTTGCTTTATCATATCAAAAAATAGAAAGACATAAAAAAATCATTATCCAAGAAAACCAAGAGAAATCACTTGTTTGGATCTTTTTTAGTAAGTGATTATATTACTTCAAATTTAATTCTCAGCTTGTTCAAACAGGTAGCGACAGCAGTTTTACATCACTTGAGGATTTGTATCCCTAGGAAAAAACCAGGCCTCACAAATATGCTTTTTGAAACGTAAAATGCAGAGGGAAGAGAACTGAACTACGTCCCACAGGCTAAAACCTCCCAAGAAAATGTGTAATACTCATTTTAAAAAATAATAAATAAAAAAATCCTGTCTTTTTTAATGAAACTAAGATTTTCTGAGGGTACGTCAAGGGTTTTATTACTGGTTCTACATAATAAAGTAATTGTGTAATTAGTAATACATTTGTCACTCCTTTACTGAGGAAAAAGTAAAACATGTACCGCTTTTGTGTAAATCCTGACAGTGGTGATTTTTTTCCTGAGAATTATACCATTATATCATAAAAGTGTCAAGGCATGAGTTTACTGTTCCTACTAATATTCTAAAATATTCTCTTAGGCTGACATCTCTGTCAATTAAAATTAAACAAAATTGCATTCTGCCATATACACTTCAAATAGGAAGCTTTCAAGTTTATGGCTGTTCTTTGAATTGATTTTTAAGATGGCATCTGTAAAACTTGGCTAGTACAAGATGAGGTAGGATGTAGTTAAGGTTCAGTCAATTTTAAAAATGTTTTAAAGATCGTAAATTGACAACTGAAATAGACTGAACATCCTTGGGATTTTTGGGCTGTCAAATATAAATCCATTTTTTTTTAAAAACAGAGCTCTCGCAAACTGAAAATTTTATGAAAACATGTTCTTCCCTCTCCCCCTTCTCCTCCCCCCCCGCTCCTTTGATATTTTTGCAATAAGTTACACAAACAAGAGGGCTTCTGGTGTTGTTTCCAGTTGCTCGGTCTCGCGGGATTTGGAATTCTTCTTCTCCTGGTGTTTCCCACAGAAATAGAGTGAGAACGTGCTTTCTCACGGGACTGTATTTCTCATGGAAAATAATAGGGTTGCCGGCAGCAAACGTTTTCTGCAGTGATGCCCTGCCAATAAAGTCTTCAGGGAAATTATTGCCCTCAATAAGATGAAGACTAGTAAATTGGAACCCCCATCCCTACTCCACAAAGATATGTCTTTAGGAAGCTTTCTCCTTCTATTATTCCCTGGAAACCCTGACCTCAAGAAAATGCTGTAGACAGTAATGCTTGGTTTACACTTAATTTTGTTCCCCAGAATAAAGATGTCAGTTAGTGTGTAAAAATAAAAAGAAAGAACAATCTTCCCTCCTGGACACCTCGATTAACACATTTATACCAGCACAAGCCCTGCTGCAGTCAGTTACGTTGAGAAAAGTTGTTGTACAGGATAGCTTTATTTTGCTAGGAACTGCTTCAACTATAGCAAATGACCATTTTTGCTCTCAAAAACTGCATCCTCTAAGGGGGAGGTTTCTGACACAGCAAACCCTTGTAGGTGTAATCTTGTCTAAGGTGTGTTGAATGCATTCTATTATTACTACTACTACTATTATTATTATTAGTAGTAGTAATCGTATTTTTCTGGCTTTAAAATGTGTCCAATTCTATCATAACCTATAATATCAAAGATTAAAAAATGGACTGTGTTCATTTAAAGCACATATTTTTGGGAGGTAGTCTCCTGTATGGGAATTCAAATTCAGGCAGTGTGCTTTCCACTGTTGGAAACGCAACAGGTCTCTGTGGAGTGGCTAGGAAAATCTGCCCATTCTTAGAGAAAAACTTTCTGGGGAGGGTAAAAAAAATGAAGGAAAGAGCAAACCTTCCTCCATGGAAATGTGCTCTGAAAGAAATGCAGGTGTTGCCACGCAGGAGTTCATGTCAAGAGAAATATTTCCCCAGGGTCCCATGAGAGGAAAGGGGAAAGGGGAGGGACTCTGGGGTGCATGACCCAAGAATAGGGAAAAAAAGCAGAGGCTGGTGACAGAAAGACCTTAATTCATGCACCATGTGCTTGAGTGATGTGTTTACTTTCAACCTTCAAGTCAAATTCAAGCAGCAGCCAAAACCCACAGATCAACACATTTTTAGCACAAAGTTAAAGTAGGGTCATTGGCACCCTCGGTCCCCCACCAATTTCTGAAACAACATTAAATCCAAATTAATACTTACTTTTAGTTAGCCATGTCAGAGGAGATGGTAATTATGGGTAAGTAGGAAGGTTAGGATGAAACCAAATAGTTGCTGCTGGAGGAGGTAACATAAGCACAATTAGTTGGAAGGGTTATTTTTAGTCTTGCAGGAGACTTTAAAGTTGGTTCTGTTCTGGTTTAAGTCAGATCTTTAAGGGCCCTTCTAAACCAGCCCATTCTATGATTCTATGATTCTATGACTCTAATAGGGAAATTTATTTTTTAAGCTGCTCTTATCCTAATTATGCCTTCTGGCAGTGTTTTAGGTGTTGTAAATCAGCAACATTGAAGTTCAGTGGAGTTCACACTGGCTTACCCTGGCTGAGCACATGTTCAGCTGAGGTAGAGATGGCCTGAGGTTTTCTAGACAAAAAGTGAAGGAAAGAGTTCTGCTCCAAGAAGATAATGGTGTTTTTAGCAGAATTTGGTCCTCGTTATTAGTCTGTTCCTCCGGGATGGGAATGTGCTACATACAGAAGCGATCTCAAAGCCAAAATGCTGGGGTGAAATAGGAGGCATCAGAGAAGACTTTGTTTTCCCATGGCTTGAGAATCAGTGGTGGTGCTTTCCCTAGCCCGGCTGCCTTGCTGATTTGGGGTGCTTGGGGCACCTCACATGTTTCCCTTACAGAGAGGGTAGCAATGCTGATAGCATCTCATTAGGAAGCAGCTCAGGTTACTCTTGTGGGTTTGGGGCCAGAGGGGTCTTTCAAGTCTGATTTTCTCCATGGTCTGCAAAAGCCTGCTTGGTTCCTGAGACAGACACTGAACCTGAGAACTATCAATGAAAACTCTTCTTCAAGCAGCCAGAGTTACCTGCAGAGGAAGTGCTCTTAGTCCGTTCTGGGACATGTTGGGGTTTCAGTCAGTCGGTAACCACTCAGAATTAGAGGAGCACGGTTACGTCACACGTTGATGACTGACACCCATCACAGCAATTTTTTTCCTTTTTTTTTAAATAAAGAAAGTAAATTCATTTTATTAGAACAGTGATCTGACAAATAAATGTATTTTCTGAGCAACTCCAGTGAAAATGGACCAATGCTTAAAGAAAACAGCTATGCAAAGGTAGGGTTTTTTTGTCTCACCTTTACGGATTTGTGTGAAGGTCTTATTTTTTGTTTTATTTCTGTTGGCTCAGACATTTGTGCATTTTATTGCCTGTTCTCAGGAACTTTGCAGTGTTTTTGTGAAGAGCAGTAGGAAAGCACTGAGGAAAAAATTGAGTAGATATAAAGCCTTAGAGAAGTGGCACAACAGGCAATTTCTCCATTTGCTCCTCCAGATATTGAGCTGAGCTGGGGAAATTACTTTAAGTACATAAGGTGACACAATGACTACAGTTGGGTCTTTGTTTAATTTTCAAAAAGACAATCCTGAACACCGAATTCAAAGGTGATTGGTTATGGGCTCTTCAGCCCTTCACCTCTAGGTCACCGAGTTCAATACCATCCCAGGTTGTCGCTTTGCACTCTATCCTTTGTGAACAATTCATCTGAGAAATTTATACCTTTATTTTGCTTGTGACTTATGCAATGACAAATTTTTGGGTTTTTACAGATATGTGCACAATCCAAAATGATTTGGCGTGTGGGTTATGGGGGCCGATTTCAGCTTGTGGACTAATCACGGACTATTCACCATGACTGTTGCTTTGAGTATTTCCTATTCATGAGGCCTGATTAAGATGCATAGCTCTGTTGCTCTGTCTTCATTGGATGACACCCTTATTGCAAAGAGCTTTCGGCTGACCTTGTAACCCTTTTGGTGAAAATATATGTGCACGAGTGCCCACAAGGCTCTCCTGCAGCTTTTTTTTGTGGGCAAAATTTCATGCGGACAAGTGTTAGTGAAAAGTGCCCGATGAAGAAGAGAAACAAGAGATGTATGAAATTTATTCACGCTGGTGTTCTGAAATGCTATTTTTGAACTCTTCCCCTAGCTCTTGAAGAGAGCAAAAAACTGGTGTGTGAAAAATTCCCGTGTGAAATAAATGAGTAGTTCCCCTCCATTTCTCAGGGAACATTGCAAATAGAGTCACAGCATCCAGCAGCTAAATAATTTTGAAGCAGTCTCCACAGCAAAGTCACTGGATACTTGGAATTCAGTGACGCCCTGGCCATAGTACTCCTGGGTGTAATACAGGCATAACTAGCTAGTAAAATATTAAGTCTCCTGCACTGCCATTTCAGGTGGAGTACTTTTACTAAGGATGTCAATCTCTACATCTATTAACCTTTAACCAATTAATTTCAGTTTAATTATTTTTTTTAATTAGAAAAAAAAAAAAAGGAAAAAAAAGAGACAAACCCAAAATCAGTGCTGCTCAGAAATAAGAAATGACCAAACCTCATCTTGGAGTTCTAATTCCAAAGAGAGAACAGGGATACAGTCCAGGCCAAAAAATTGGCTCATTTAATTACACCTGCGCGTTATTTCAATAGTATGCCTTGGTGAGAGGGGCTTTTAAGAGTAAAGTGCTTTGAAATAAAGCTATTAAATGCATACAGAGACATTGATCGATACACTCGAGTTATGGGGAGGGGGGGAAGGAGGGAGAGGGAAGAAAAAGACTTTTTTTCTTCTCTGTAAGAGTGGATTTGGAATCTTCAAGTGCATAAGGATGGTAAACGATTGCTAAAAGTCCAAATTAAGAGGTATTAGCCTATTGTGTGGCAGTCAGTCACATCATATTCGCATTGCTGTTTTCTTGTCGGAGGTTTTGCCTTGATCTACCCCGGACCACATTGACAAGTCACAATTGAAGCATTCTAAATAATCCACAGTGAAATAAGGCATAGGGTGTCACTCTCTAGGCTACAGAAAGCCTGAGCGCAGTGAAGTTAGAAAGGGTAGCAAAGCCCTTTTCAGTCGTGTTTCTCAGCCGATTAAACTCATTCAGGGCCAGGCTGCTGGAACGAAAACAGAAAGATCACCTCCTGTTCTCCAGTGTTTTGTTGGCAACAGCAGACAGATGTAGAAAAGTAGAAACATTTTTACTATAGCAACAAAGGGGAAAGGGGTGGGAGGCAAATAATAAAAAAAAAAAAAAAGTTGGAATTTGTGGTCTTGTTAGTGCACCAGGTACTTTGGGGCAGTACTCCAGATTAAGAGACCCTGTCAGCACAAATTGGAATTCAAAAGATCCATGTGAAATGACTGTGCGGTGCAAACCTGGGTCCTCTTTTCTCCCCAAACTCCTCCACTGGTACAGTAATTAACCATAAGAACAGATTGACACATGGAGATCCAGTTCATTAACATTTTTTGTTTGGTTGGTTTCTTGGCTTTTCAGAAAAACCCGTTTAAGACTGATGCCTTCTTTAAGAGTAACCCATCCACCCATGCAGCCACACTGATGTGACATATTGTGACACAAGATGCCACAGAAAACTAAGCCGAGCCCTCAACTGAAGGCTTGATTTAGCCATACATTCTCTGCAAGTCACTGATTAAATTAACTGTTGTAGATTCAAGGTAGGAAAACGATAATTCATCTACTGTGAGTAGTTGTGCAGAAATGGTTTGCTGCTGCCGGAAAAATAATCTGCAAAATACATCTCTAAAATATGGTACTTTTCCCTTTCAATGTATTAAGGTAAATAAATTCGGTTGCAGGAAATGCAGCACATTTTTAAGAGGTCACTGCAATGATTTTTTACCTGCTAGATACGATGCATTTGTGCATGCACAATATACAGTCTGAGCAAATGCAGATTTGCGTGTAGAAATGAGCACACAAATGTTCAAAAAAATAGAACAGAAAAGTTTTCCTAACTTTCACTATAGAAATCCCCATACATCTAGTTAGGAATAAATGAAAACTATTTCATGTCTCTACAACGAAAAAACCCTCAGCAAAAACAAGTACAGGAATGATTCTGAAGCCAAGTAATTAGTGCAGTAAAACGGAGGACCCATGTCCCAACCTCTCCTCTAATAAAACCATTCTGCATAAAATAATAGTTATAAAGGCAATACTGAGTTTTTTCTCTACCAAGAGCTGTGGTTAGGGCAGTTATTTCAGATGTGGCATAGATTTCACTTCTGTAAAAAAATTGGGATAAAAAGGATTTGTATTGAAGTGTTTCTACCTCCTAACTAAATATGCTGATGATGAACAGATTAAATCCAAAAGTTAGCTCTCAGAAAGCCAAACATTGTCACTGCCTTAGAGTCTTTAGAAAATTTATCCATTAACCTTTGTATTTACGTCAGCGCTGAGCCCTTTTGAAGACCAGATCTTTGGAGATGATTGTTTAGTTTAATGTTTCTGGAAAAAAAAATTACTTTAAATTCCTAAGTCTGTTAAATATCTAAGATCTACTTATTTTCACTTGGGTGCTTTTGGAAAACCCAACCTAAACCCAATTGCCCTCTGCCTCAGAGCAGGTGATAACTGCAAGGAGGATTCAGCAGTGCCTATGGAGGGGCCAGGGGGATGCAGGGGGGGTTTGCTCCAACTTGTCACCATTGGGATAACGAGTTGTGACCCTTTGGAAATCAGAGGCAATTCCCCTGAGGACATGGAGAGCAATGTCAAGCACTTTAGCAAGTAGGCTCCTCTACAGACGAAGCACTTGAGCTTTTATGCGCAATGACTCGTCCGGAGATTTTTTTAATCTCTTGTGGTTCTGGGCTTAGGTCCGAACTTTGATCTAGCAGCTCACACGTCCCAGCGTTATAAACCTCCTTTTCCAGCCCTCATTTCCCGAAACCTTTGAGTCCTGCCGGCTCTGTGCTCTTCATTTACAAGGACTGATCTAAAATACTGTGCTCATTTATCACTGTGTTGTGCTCTTACCACGCTTTAAAAATTTGTGCAATATATATCAGGTGTCTATGGATTTTGGCATGGTGTTGGGTCATCTCAGAGATTTGGCATTATTTAGACTGCAAAATAGCACGCAGGGTCAAGAGCAGTCAATATTGGGCCCATAAATTTTTGGCTGGGCTCTCATAAATTGTCCTCTAATTTGTGGCTTGAAAAAGGGGGAAAAAAAAAGATATCAGAAGTCAAATGTCTTTGCCTCTACAACTGCACTTGTTTTTTCAGAGAAAAAGGAAAAAGAGCTGTCCTTCCCAGCACTCTGCTGAGGTATTTGCTTCTATTGTCCACATTGGACCAAAGAACCAGGGACCAGGTTGACTTCTGATGTTGTGCTCCTACAGGGAAATGCAAAACTAAATCCCCAGGCAGAATTTCAGACAGTCATTTTATTTGCTTATATTCATCTCTTCTGGAAAAAGAAAAAAAAAGGGAGAGAAAATAGCTTGCTTAATCCCAGTACTAACACAATATTGATTCACATTCATGTTCAGTATTTATTGACGTGCATTGCATACGATGGAGGCTATCAATTAGGCTACTCTGCTGAAGGGAAGGGACAATCATATTAGAAAACAGATGAAGCTCATAGTTTATATAGTCCTAATTTTATGTAATGTAAACCTTTCAAACCCTGGGCACATGAGAGTGAAAATGCATGTCCTGATGAAAAAAAAATGCAGAAAACAAATGGATTTACTCTCCAGCTAATTACTGTGGGTGACTGTCCGCAGAGTCACATCGTTGTTTCCCGAAGTTCTGTAATGAAATGAAACTTCTCTAAGTGCAAACTGAATCTCTGTGTATTTTATTATCCAACACTAAATACTTTTGTACAACAGCTTAGCACGAGGTTTTGTTTTGAGAGTGGATTAGATATGTGAAATTTTGGAGGTGGTGCATAATCCCATCATGTTCCTTCTGTACATTGAAGCTGAGGTTCAGCACACTGAGACCCCATTAAAGATCAATGTCAAGGAGAGCACAGTGGCATATGGGCATTATTCAGGAGACCAAGTTGCTGCATGCAGAAATCAAATATAAAACATTCCCTTTTTTTGCCCCTTGGAGGTTTTATTGCATGGTTGCAGCTGGATTTACACTGTATTTAATAAAACATTAGTAGTCATCAGGGATTTAAATATGTAACGTAATTCTCTTTCAGTAAAATAATTCCATAAATCCAAATATGAAGCTATTTGTTTTTTTGCAAGTACTGTATGCCCACAATTAAATTAAACCCTATATATGGCTTTTTTTCCACCATGGAATTTAATGGAAGCAAAATCCATCTGCAAAGTTGATTTTGGATACATATTGACATTTTTTGGAGCTGAAGTAGGTCTGGTGGCTAATAAGTTTTGGGGAGAAAGAGGGCTGCTGGCTCTCCATCCTCGCTGAGCTACTTATGATGCAAACCTGTGGCAAAATAAGGGTCAGGGTTGCATTGCAGAGGCAGGTGAAGATACTCTTAATTGTGCACCAGAAACAAGCGCAGAATTGGTGCAATTTTCCCCAAACCCTCTGGCCCCTACTGGCATCTGGACCCCTAAGAAAATGACCACAATGCAGCAAGGCTGCCCTGGCCAGGTAGCTTTTATCTTGTGCAGTGACCAAGGTGACCTATCCACATTGTATCACATTTTTCAGCCCTCAGATGCTTTTGATAAGATGATAATTGGGAAGAAAAAAAAAAAGAAGAGATGAATCCATGTGTTACTTAGCAAGTATAATGTTTTGGAGACATCTTGAGTGTTTCTGGCAAAAGACACAGTTGGTCATATCTTCAGAGGGATGAAACAAGTGCGTTGAGGTTTGCACCAGCTACAGATGATTTCCTTGTAGGCATTGTGATAATCGTCATGAAAAAACAGGCAAAGGGAAAAGAAACAGAAAGACTGTGCAGGGAAATAAAACAAAGGTATTAGAAAATGAAGCTTGATGAGATGTCTTGAGAGCTCTCCGTGCAGTTGGCAGAAACAGAAAGTTTGAGTGGGACAAACAGCTATTTTGTTATTTTTTAAATGAGAATAAAGATAAGGAAAAGAGAGTGAATGCTCCCAAGGACACATATTCTTGGCTATTACAACAGGGAGACATTTTCCAAGTAGAATGAAGTTTCTGTTGTGCAACAGCAGCCGTGGCAAACTCTGCTAGGAAGGGAAGATGACTCCAACTGGAATTCGCCTAGATCCATAAAATTGCCACTATCGTACTCGTATGTGAAACATGATCTTTGAAATTACCAATCAACAGTCTCTGATGTCAATACTTTTCTGTAAACAACAATTTTGGCAGCAAAGTACTGATGCTGGAGGGTAGAGATTCAATGTCTTAGAGGAGTTGTGCATTATTTTGTGAATTGCCGGAGGTTTTATCCAATTCTCGTCTTAGAGATCCAGTGGAGTTAAATGAGTGATCCAGTCTAGCGCACGTGACTGATGCTGCATGGACTAATGATGGCACAGCGTGGAGCAGAATGGGTGACAGCAGCTGTAGCAGTTAAGCTCTGTGAGGAGTTTGGGCAGAGAAGCAAGAACATCTGAAATGTGAATTCTTAATTGATACTCAATACAAAACCTTCAGCTTCCCTACACAAACAGCTGCAGTAAAGACCCATCATCTCCTGTCCTAACTAAGCTGTCTCTGACCAAAGCAACACTTTTTCCTCTTCTTCAGCACAGGTGCCTCTTGCATCGAATAGCTGCACCTCAGGGAAAATCAGAGAACTCTATTTTAAAGAGAGAATTGTACTTTAAATTGTAAAAGCCCCACAACACTGAAATTCTGCAGCTTTGTGCTTTTTAAACAGAACAAATGTTTTCACTTTTTTGAACGTTTGCTTCACTTTCTTCTATTTACACTCAATGCTTTCAATAGTTCATTTTCATTTTCACATTGTCTCTGGAAAAAAAAAAGCAAAAGGAAATATTAAAGGTGTTGCAAGTGTTTAAATGTGCAGCTTATAATCGTTTCATTTTTCACTTTTAGCATTTCTCATTAAGCAAGTGTGAAACGTCTGGAAAATAAAAAATTTTGAGACATTTGTGAGCTGGGTCTAATTATTGTTTTCAGTAAAAACCACTGACCACATTTCTTTTTTTTTTTTAAATTCAATGCAATGTTTTATGTTGGATCAGGTGGGAGACTTATTTGTATTTATTTTTCTGTTTCTGTCGGCTGTAGCTGAAGAGTGAAAAATCTGATTTATTGAGATGTTCGGGACACTAATCCAGGTGAACTTTGAAACATGGGGATGTGAACCAAGCGTGCATTGAGATGGTGGATTCACATCGCCGTCCAAGTGGACTGAAAGGCATTTGCCACAAAGGTCTTCAAACGTGGGGCAGAAACAGATTTCCCCGTTGCTGTGTTCTGATTTTCTTTTTGTTCTCTTTTGTTCTAGCAACTCAAGAATAAGACAAGAATTACTAAAAAGTCAGTATTTTCTTCTAGCTTCTGGTAAGTACTTATCGAATCTTTCTTTGGGGTCAGTGATTTTTCATATGTCTTAGTACACAATGGAATTATTTAATTACTTTTGCTAGCAAGTTTACAGACAAGTATATCCCCATCATACTGCATATCCTCAAATAAGATTATTTACAATCCAATCTAAGGAGTGCTGACTGGTGTCATTGGAAGCTAAAGCTGCATCAGCATTTAAATTTCTACTTTTCTGGGCAAAAACCCAACTGGCTGATTCAATTAAACTCTTTATGTTATATATTATCCAGAAGTTCACAATCTGAAGTGATTCTCAGAGTCTGAAGCCATGCCTTTATGATTGCAATTTGGTAGCAAGACAATTTCCGAGGACTGTTTTACTTGAACTGCAATGAAAATGTCAGGATGTAACACACTTTCTGATGTGGGTTTTATGAAAGGCACTCCAAAATCAACCATTATTTCAAGCACAAGCAATAAATAACCTTCATTATTCATTAGAGTGTATATATGCATTTGTGTTTGCAAATACGGTGGTTTCCTGAGCAAAGAACCCTTTAATCAAAAGACCCTTCACTCATTTAAGGAGGTAACAAATGGGTAGGCAGGAGTCACGGAAAAAGACACTCTCTTTAATCGGTAATGGAGGTAATCTATAGAGTTCCTGCAATGCAAGTAGTCCATCTTCCAGGCATAAACTTTAGATAAGGCGTGGGATGCGGAAAGATTCATGCAATATTGTGGAGCTACTTTTCATAACAGTCATTTGGACGAATTTTGTTTATGGTCTATATTGAACAAAGAGAATAGACCTTTCCCATGCCCCGTAAATCACGGCCCTCCTGAAGGGTGTCTGCAGTGGTGCTCCACTATTACTATTCACAAGAACATTAACACCACTGAAATAGTCTCCGTGAATTTACTGCTATTTACCTGTTCAGATTGGGAACTGGTGCACCTCTGCAAACAGCTGACACGATGTGCCAGACCTGCAGCAGCCCCTTCCATCTTCAAACACTATGTAAAAATGCTAGAAAGCAGCCTCACACATTGATTTCATTTGCATGAGGGTATTTTTTTTCTTTCTTTTTAAGGAATCTTTAAAAAAATGGTTCACGAAGAAAATGATAAATTTAAATATTATTTTTTGGCAATTCAAAAGCGTAAATTCTGGTTTGTAGAACTGGCTTTGTTTTGACAAAGTCAAAACAATTTTCAATTTTAAATGATTTTATTTTGGGGGGTTAAAGATTAAATTGAAGGAGATCTTGAATGAAAACAAGCTGAGTGTTCACTGTAAAAGAGACAGAGAGGCTGTTTCTCGTTTCTCGGGCTTTCGTACAGAAGGGTATTTGTATAATGAAATCTCTGGGTTTGGTGAGAGGTGAAATTGGGAATAACTCTGCTAGGAATGCCTTTTTTATAGTTATTTAAGAAAATGGAAAAAAAAGAGATATCAGACTGTAATGACCAACAATTTCAGACAGAGGCTTTGGGATGATGCTGGAGGATCAGATCAAACCAATTAAAGCACTGGGGAAGGATACTGGCTCCCAGCCCCTAGATAACAGCTCAAAGAGGAGGGGAGGAGGAGGAGGACTCCTCTCTCTTTCTCTTTCCTGCCTCTTTCTTTTTCCTACTCCTGTTTTTCGTAGTGGGGGCACTAATGAACTTTTCAAGTCCCATGAAGACAACCCTTGTGTTCTGATTAGTTGCCTTACTTTTAATGAATTGTTTTAATCAAGTTTCAAAGCAGGCACTCTATGCTTCATTGCAGCAGCCCAATGACAATGAGCTGAATGTTACCAAGACAGTGCATCTGATGGACTTTAATGGATTTTATGTGACAGAGTCTAGTGGCCTCATATTAGACATAGCTTTACAACAGAGAACCCATGGGGTTGCACTATGCATTTAATCTATACAAACTGTAAGGATAAGGGAGAGGGAAGCTGTGGAGGGGGAGAGACTCTGAACCCTGAAGACCTTCAAAAGACATGCATTTCATACTAATAAGAAACAGTCTTCGGTCATTTTATTTTTTTTTTAATTTTTTTTTATTTTTTTTTTGCAATAGCAAAGTCCCACCGTGTTTTCTTAGGGAATGTCATGAGTATAATATCTCCAGGGCTTTTTGCAATAACATTCTCGAAACATGAAGTTATCTGGAAAAATTAAGCTCTCAAGGAAATCTTGGCAGGGCTGTAACATTTCCTGGATTTCAGGTAGCGATTCTGAGTTGTGATCTCTTAAGTCCGTAACAATTTGCTATTTCTAATTTATTGCTTCATTTGTGACTGCTGCTACAGCGAGGTAAATTTATTCTGATTTGCACAACCTAAGTCTTAGCTCTGACAGTGACTAATTATTACCTGAGTTAAAATAATGAAAGTGTCGGAAAGTGTCCGAATGCAATTTGTTAGGAAAACATGTGGCATGCTGTGTTACCCAAGCCCAGAAAAGCCTAAGTGATCAGAAACCATGGAGAATTAAGAATTTTTCCCCCAAAGGTTACAAATCAATGTGGAAATTTTTCAGGGAATTGGACTGCTGAGGGGTTCCATTCACTGGAATATAAAATGCAGACCATACCTTTCTGATTTTCTGCTTAAGAAGGAAAAGTTAGGTTTTTAGAAGAATCTAAAAAGATATTATAATGGCAATCGTGCCCAGAGAGCTTGCATCAATTACAGACTATTGTTTGATATTGTTTAAATTATTCCCTGGATGAAGATTATGTTGTAGCCGTTCTTTTTCAGGAAAAAACCAAACAAATCCACAATAACACACGGAAAACAAAATCTGTTGCAAGAAACTCCAGAAGTATGACCACCTTTAGCTGATGTAACACATTATTTTTTTTTTTTTTTGCTGGCTCAGGGTTGGTCCTGTGTTTTGTCAATTATAGGCATGTCTTATTCGCAGAACAGCTCAACTCCAGCTGTGTAAAATGAATCCTGAAATGAAATGGTCAAATGATGTTAATGACTCTGTCTGCTTGCGAAAGTTTCTGAGGAATGTTAGCAGCTCCGGGTTAGAATTAGAAAGCATCTGACAGCTCTGTAGTTCTGGTTGTTCAAATAGCTCCATGCAAACAGAAGGGATATCAGTAAATTAAAATAATAATGCAAAAAATAATAAACAGCTATCTGGCTGAAAAAGTAAGGCAGTACAAATGATTTGGGATTGCTTCGTTCTGGGTATTCATCACTCTCGTGAGCCATTTAAGCCACACTTGAAATTAAATTTATCTTGAGCAGGATTTAATTTAGATTTAATAAGGCAATTGTTTTATTGTTAAGCACCAATTGGATGTCAACATGCAATGTTTCCTAGAGTGATAATTCCACTGTACTCTGAAAAGATGCAGGGACTACATAAAGGCTAACGATTTCATGGGCCATAATGATGTACCTATGCTTAATATTGCTTAATATATCTGTATTTACTGTCTGTATTTCAGGCTCTCCTACCACACGAATGTCCTGTTGTATTAAGAAGCTACAAAATATATATCTGTGTCTGTGTCTAACACACCTGCTAGACCTCTAGAGAGATATGATTATATTAATTACAATATATTGATTGATTTCTACTTTACACCGACTGCCTGTATTTAATTTAAATATACAATGAAGCATATTGAGGACACAATTTGGATTGTTACTGTGATAAATAATTGCTAATTGTGTCATGATAGATCACCTATTTTAAGGCAATGTTTCTCTTATGCTAATAGCAACTGCATATATGAAATACACTGAGAATCTGTTTCAATTATTCATATTTGTTCCTGGACTGCACTTTTCTATTCAGGTCTGGAAGGAACAATACATATCTTGGCACTTCAAAACAAGTGCTGGCATAATTTTCAGGAAAGCATTTATGCCTTTTCACATAGAGTCCATGCATGCTGTTGTGTTGATCACATGAAAATATAGATGTCAGTATGTAATTCTGGTCTCTGTTTTGCTAATTCCTTGTGTGTGTACTACATATATATATAAAGATCAGTCAGCTAAATTGTTAATAATATTTGTACTAATTATTGCTATTAAAGCCCATCAGTAGCACAACATTAGTGTCAGTGGTTTTGCTATTGCCCAAATATATTAGATTTAATTTGTCATTTCATATGAAAACAATAAAACTATTTTTGAATCTTCCCTGAACCTACAACAGGACTAACAACAAATTTTCCGAGAATTTACAAGGGAGAAAAACCCAACGGCATTATCTTTTCTTGCCTTCACTCCCATTTTGTGTCTGCTTTCTACAAATCAAACCAAACTTGTACAAGTCAGTTTGCCAAGAGAAGTTTCCATGAAAACAGCAATTTAAAAGAAGCCTGGAGAGTATTTGCAAATTGTGAATTTGTAAATACAACATTTATTATTAAAAACTTGGTTCTAAGAGTCGCACTCAGTTAATCAAGGAACAGAAACAACTCTGTGTGATTCACACACCCAATAAAAAATAATCGGAAGAGACCCCAGACATATAATTTCTAATCTATGACTACACTGAAAAAACCAGCAGCTGTTCAAAGAAAATTCATGTACTGAGAGAGAGGATGGGGTTTGGATTTGAAAAGCATCTCGGAAAGACAGATCCTTTTGTTACTGAGCTCACTTGGAGATTTCTGCCTGGGCTGGGGTGCAGGAAGGGTGCGATGACCCCTCCCTGTGCGGGGCAGCGCTGCTGTTTGGCTGCTGTTTGGTGCCTTTTAGGAGGGGTTCCGGACGGGTGCTGCTCCACAGCCATTTCCAAGGGCTACCAAGCTCAGCTGAGGAAGCTCCTGCTCTTTTTCTGGCTGTGTGTTGTTCCCATCCTGGCAGTGCATCCCAGCTCTGCAGATGGATATCCCTTTGGTCAGGCAATTCTTTGTGTGGCATCTGTGTGCCCTTCACTATGGCGAGAGTTTGAGTTGGGAACACAGAGTTTCCCCTCCTCTTCTTTTTGGAGGGAGTCACCAGCAGGAGATTTGCATGTTGTCAGGTCCAAGACAAGAGCCTGGTATGAATCTGGAGGCCAAGGCTGCTCCAAAAGGTGAGGATGAGGTGACCATAAAGCATTGAACACCTATTCAACCCTATCCAATGTGTTATGGAAAATCTATGCAGTCAAACCTCCCAGCACTGCCTTGCACAGTTGCACAGGGGATTTTCTACCCGGCCGTGCAGTGCCGTGGCTCCCAGCCCTGCTGTGACGTGGTTGCCAGCTCTGAAGGGACAATGTGCACCTATAGGAGTAGGCAGTGGCCTGGCATCCCCTGGACCGATGGCTCCAGCGCACAGGGTGGGATGCCCTGAGCAGTCCCACACCCAGCACGGAGAGGGAGCACAGCCAGGAAGGCTGCAAGCAATCTGGGCCAGTAATGAGCGGCCAATTAATTGATTACTGAAAGTATAACTGAATCCTATGCCTCGGAGAAATCTAAAATATAGTAACTGCTTACTTTATTGACAGCATTCATGCCATATTTAGTAGCTGGTATGTAAGAAGTAGCTGGACAATTTTGTTACACTTAATATGTTTCAGAACACAGCATAAAACATGTTTTAACACTATAACAACTATTGAGCAGTACCTCTGGGAACAGGCTTTATTATTAGATTACATTATACAAGATTAGACTAGTCAATAAGGGATTTCTTTCACACAGCATGCCATCTGAAATACCTGTTTTCTTTCCTTTTTTTTTTTTTTTAAATTACTTCAAGACCTTCTTTGTAGGATCTTAGGTACAATATACCCATGAATCATAAAACTGACAAGCCCCAGGGCTGAATGGTCTTTGTACGGGAGATAGGAGGCCTAGAGATAAAGGTGCACTACAGGTATACAGTGACAGGGGTGGATTATAGATAAACAAAAGGCACAGTTATTAGATGCGAAATGCCAGGCAGGATTGTACATGGGGAATGCAAATTGTAAGGACTG
This sequence comes from Mohoua ochrocephala, assembly GCA_013398855.1. Lineage (NCBI taxonomy): Eukaryota > Metazoa > Chordata > Aves > Passeriformes > Acanthizidae > Mohoua > Mohoua ochrocephala. The sequence continues at coordinate 68,802 of VZTA01018970.1, forward strand.
AGTCTCAGGGACCCCACTCTGCTTGGACTGTCAGGCAAGAGGAAAACAAAGACAATGCATCAGTCTGGGTGCGATCCTGCGGTTTTCAGATCCGCTTTAGCTGCCGGCTGCTGAGGGTTTCAGCCAGGTTTTGGCACTTGGGTAAAGCCCTGAGGAAATTCAGGCCCCTCAGGAGGTTAATTCAAAACTCTTCTGATCAAATAATTTGCTGATTAGTTAAATAATAATTAGAAAGGCAAAGAATAGGTGTATCGTGAGATAACCTGAGTCAGGGCAGCAAACAGATGCCTCGATCCTCCCAGGATCCAGTGCCCCCAGTCCTGTTGCTGTCGTATTAATATTTTCTGCCTTTGTTCAGAGCAGTGCAACAACCAGAGGAGGGACTGGGTACTGGGGTCCCCCCTGGCTCAGGATGAGGCTCAACAGAGCCCCTGGGGGATTTTCAGGACAACTTAATCCTAGTTCGGACAGGAATTCCCAGCTTCCAAGTATGGGTTTCAGCCTCTGGTGCTTGCGGAGTGCTGAGGTACTATTTCAGTACCCAGTCCTTCTATGAGCATATGTCTGCTCAATTACACTGCTGAAATAGAGTGAGAATCAAACACACTATTTGCTTTTTTTTCCAAATGATATCCGGTACTATTCACACATTTTTCCCCCTTTAAATTCCCTGTTGCACGCTGCATTGCATCTGTTGCTGGCAATTTCTGTCTTAGTCCTAAATTAAAAACCTCCGCTGAACTACGCAGTTGCTGACTACATCCATGAGAGCAACTTCCATTCAAATTTCCTAGATGGAGACTTGTGGCCTGCTTTGCTGCACAGGCTGGAAATGAATATGAATTGAAAGGACTATATTTAAGAGCAGTTTCCCTTTTTTTTTTTGCCTACAAGGATCTTTCTTCTCTTATATAACCAAATTTTCCCACAAGACTGACATTTCAGGAAAGGGGCAGAGGCAGACAGGTGACTACAGATCAAATTGGATTTCTGCAACCTTCCATTGTAAAGGTCAGGCCTCCGCAGTGGTTTTCAGCCAGCTTTTCCTCTCTTGGTTTCCAACACAGAAGAACGTACCTTTTACTCTTTTGTTTTTATTTTGCTCTTTTTAATTTTGATATTTTCTTTCTTAAATGCTCAGTGGCGAGAAAGATTAATTAGGCCATTGGCTTTGCTGCAGAGCAGTGTCCTCCGACCAGGTATGGTGGGAGAAGGGACTGGAGAACGGTCCCTTTCTTCCCTTGGCATCCTGATCAGAGTGAGAAAAATTCCTGGAAGTAGTGACCTGTTGCAACATTTGAGGGGAATGGAGGATCTTTAAATCAGAGACGCGAACAGGCAAGAAACTTCCCAACTGGAGGGCAACGTTGCTTACTTTGAACAGGATTGGCAGCCACTTTGATGAAGAAACTGGAGAAATAACTCCAGTAATTACCTTTTCCCCATGTTGGCCAGTGGGTTGCCATGGACACTGTTCTGACCAAAATATGGGCTCTGCTGCCTTGCGAACAAGCTGTCGAATAACCAATTGGGTGTCAGAAATTTATAGCCAGTAATTAACTGATAGGTTTATAATTAAGCGGAGATGCCCCTGAACAGCAATGCTTGGATCTGAATTCAAATTCTGACTTTTTCCAAAATTCAGGGGCAAAAGAGAGCGACAATTTGGGTACAGTGCCATCTTTATAATTAAACAATGGTTTTTGACAGGAGGGGAATCTCCAGCAGTTAATGACTGACTGCAGGAGTTGAGGGCCTGAGGCAAAGCTGAGGGCTTTTAATCCAGGTGGTCATTAACTGCCTGGGAATGCCTGACCCTGAGGTTAATTGTTTCTATTTTAAATCACGAAAATAACATACACATATACAGACCCCCCCTTTCCTTCTTTTCTGCTGTACACATGTGTTACAAATACCCTGCCATTTTATGCATTGAAAAAAATGAGAGCTGAGTTGTTGGGATGTTCTTGGTGTGTTTGTTAAAGAGTTCAGGTACCTCAGATATTCTCATGGCACTCTGCTCTTTCCACCCACAAAATCTGACCCGGAGCCCAGCCAGAAGGAACTGACCTGGAAAGGCTCTTACTTGGGGTGTAGAAGGAACAAGAGTGCCCAGTAGGGTTTTTTTTAAGTGCTTGGGATGTCTCTGAGTCACTAATCCCAAAATCTTGGGAGATGATTTAATTTTTGATTAATTTGCTGTTTTAATAGACAGAACCTCTCTCTGTGATTCTGCATGTCCTGGGAGTAAGGCACAAAGCTACTTTTAGAAGCCCCTTATGCACCTTATCCGAACATTTCTTGGCTTTAAGCTGCTCCACACAGAGCAGGATCAGGCCCTCAGAAACCAGCAACAACTTCAGTGCTAACTCCAACTTGTGCAAAAGAAGCCCCCAGGAATTAAGCAGAGCCTGGAAACCCAGAAACTCTGAGTAGGTGACACTGTGGAGAGAGCAAACGTGAGAGCCAGCAGATACCCCACTTGAAACAGAAACAATTGCATTGTGGTTCATTCAGATGTATTCTCTTGCCTGAATCCTTCCCTCTCTATCCCCTCTTTGCTTTCCTTGTTTTTAAAGAGACATATGTCATCGTTGCCAGTTCAGTTTCCTGTGTTTAACCCTTGCTATATCTAGCCTGATTACTCCTAATAAAGCTTGACAGTTGGAGGGTTAATCCAACCCTTGGTCTCATGGTTTCTTCTCTGGAAACAATCTGTCCCTGAGAGCTTTCTGGCCTGTTGCAAGGTTATATCCCCCTGGGGTGCCATCAGCGCCAGCCAGGGCTCCTTTTCCATTGTCTGCCAAATGGCCACCAATTAAGTCAACTGTTCCCCAATTAGAATTTTGAGGAATTTATCTTGTTCCTCCTGTGTTCAAACTCCCAGGCAGGGGCAGTTCTTGGAGTCGGTTTCAAGGGCTTTTTTTTT